>PNEQ01078225.1:0-150003 GCA_003012365.1 Medauroidea extradentata | reverse complement strand
ATTTGCATCCAACCACCCTAAAAGCACAAAAACTGGCATAATTCGCACACTAGCTAACCGAACTGAGATTATTTGTTCCAACAAGAAATCCGTAGCTGAAGAACACAACCAAATAATAAAAGCACTCACAGCCAATGGTTACCCAACAAACACCATCAAACAGAATATGAAAACAAACAGAACACTTAAGCCCACAGAAACAGAAAAGCCATCAGGAACCCTAGTTATTCCGTATGTTCGAGGCCTTTCTGAAAAAAATAAGACGTCTAGGAAACAAATACGGACTTCGAACAGCATTCCAATCTAAAGCAACCATTAAAATTATGGTTACCAGGGTGAAACCAGCCACAGACGAACTACAAACACACAACTGTGTATATCAGATACCCTGCGAATGTGGCCATATGTACATGGGTGAAACTGGCAGAACTCTATCAACCCGCATTAAAGAACATAAAAACAATTGCACAAAAGGCGAAACACAAAAATATAGACTGGCCGAACATGCATGGGAAAATAGCTACAAAACCCTTTGGGAAGAATCTAAACCACTTACACAGGAAACTTACAAAATTAAAAGAAAAATCAAAGAATCACCCTATATTATCAGCAATAGTAATATTTTCAGTCAACAGAGCATTGAATTAAAAAATATGTGGATCCCATTGATTAAAAGAGAAACCAATTAACAGCACAAAATAAAAACAAACACTCAACCCACCACAACCAATCAGAGTCAATACATGCTGCGCGACCAATCAGGAGACAGCTCGTCTCCCATTGGCTGAGCACGATAAGGGGCTTTACTCTGTATAAACCCATCGTTTTTCCACACTCGTGTTCTTGAACCCTGTGTGTCTACCTGATGACGGGAACAGATTCCAGTTCCCGGAACGTCGTTCATACTGACTGTTTGGAAAACTACTGTGTTTTATTTCGTCTCATCGTTTGTGTTGTCTGTAGTTTTTTCTGTTTGTGTCCGACATATTTGTGTTTTGTTTAGTCTCATCGTTGTGTCATTTGCTGTAATTCTGTTTGTGTTTTTGTTTCGTCTCATCGTTGTGTCGCATATCAACCTAGGTTTTTTTCTGTTTGTTTCCTTGTTTTATCTGACCAGATTCCAGTTTTGGAATTTCATGTTGTGTATGTATCCTGATGACTAAAGCATACTCTGCTTATTTATGTTTTCTTGTCTTATTTTTACTTTTAGTTTTCTTGTGACAGTCATTTATTTCGCAATGGAGTATGTCCATACAAACAAATCCTGTATTACACATATTATTCTGAATACTATGAAATTTCAATGGGCTCTGTACGATAATTCTATCACAATTTGCTGTATTCACATTTAACATTACATCTAATCAATATGAGTGAAAAATAGGCCTATTGCAAGTTAAATATACGCACCAAAATGGCGGCATATCTTATTGTGGATTTAAGCGTAAAGAAACGTGAATTACATGAATTGTACTGAAATGAAGACAAAGTATTGTCCATAGACAACTAGATGAGATATGTGACTGAATAAATAAGTAATTTATTTTTATTAAAAAATTTGGCAGCCAGAACTTTTTGCAAGAAGCTAGTATTGTTATCTGCTATACGTGTTCAGTATAGAATAATTTTTGTTTGCAGTTCAGTAGATGTTCAAGCATGAAATTCTCAGTGCCTAGTATATTAGTAAAAATAATATGCTGTTTTGGTTTACTGTTTTTTTAGACTGCAGGAGATTCATCTTTTCATATTTCAAATAGCTTCCCGTTAATGGTTGCCTAAGCCGTAAATTATCATACTCCACGTAATAAATAAGCTATTCTGAAAGCTGCCACTAATATGTAAGCACATAATATCAGAGCAGTTCCCCGTCGCCTAGCTTTACGTGGATTCGAACCTAAAACTACCTATCAGTGATCTAAACAACTACCTCAAAATGATAGGGTGTCAGAATTATTAAGAAATTAAATTAGTGTATGCAGGCTTGTTCTCAAAGAGGTATACGTATGAATAATACGTAAAAGGCAAAAACTTTTAAATTATTTTTGTATGTAATACCTTCATTTCAACATTTAGGAAATATTTTCCTTCTTTCCCCACCCTTAATAGTCGAATTTTGAAAAATCGTGAGATTCCGCCATAAGTTTGTACGTACCCTTCATTCCTATTAAATATTTCTCAATAGCACAACAGGTTTAAAATATAGAGGGAAATAATACATTTTTAATATCTTTGGAGGTTGAATTTAAAAAAACTCTGAAACTTATTTCAAATCATCTTGTGACGTAACTAAATTAATTAATATTTTTAAATCAATATTACTAATTAAAGTATTATTAGTAATTTGTTTTAAACACTTGCTGTGATAATGTTAAATAATGTGAAATGTCATATAATTTCCTGTTTACATGCCATGGCTGTTAATAATGAGTTTTAGGAAAGTTACTTGTAGCCTTGTTTAATGTTTGTATTTTATTGTGTTACAGTTTAATGTTATTCAGCGATTGTAAAAAGTCAGTCTATGTTAGGGGACGACTTAAGCAGTATTTAACGTGACTAAAAGATAAATTGTAACAACCTATCTATGCCACAAATAGTTATATGATTATTTTTGTTTGTTTATATTCTTATGGTTACTAACAGCCACGCTCCTACTTTTCTGTTTTGCGGTAATCAGTTTTAAGCTTAATCGATAGTAGATACCACAAATATGATTGGTAGTTTTTGCAGACATGAAATTATGCGGTTTCGACAAAAAATAATTTATCAAGATTTTCGTTAATTGTCAAATTGGATAAAGCCACAGTATTTACGCCTCGAAAAATAAAACTATCCGACACGGAGAAAACAATTTTTTAACGAAACTACAAAACATATGTTTGATACCTGATTTCGTTTAGGCTCAAAAAATGATCACGGAAACAGTAGAAACAACACAGCACCGCCTCTAAAAATAACACTGAAAGTTACATTAATTTGAAAGAATTTAGAATAATTAAAATAATTTTTAGTAACTTAGAATGTTAATGTCTTTTGCGATCATTATGGAATAAGAAGTTTTTAATTAGTAAATTTGGATTGTTTACAACCATATTCCTTGGTATAGCCAAGATTAACAGAAAGTCATTTCTATTACTGGGTCAGCTATTAATTGTCTGTACGTCGTTGCGTAAGTTGCTCAATTAGTCCGTACTGCACAGACAGTACTTAGTTTAACTACTATATAAAATTGTGAATGAACTTATATTGCCTGTGTGATTTTGTTAATGAACTCTCTTCAAGTGTGTAATTTGAATATCTGTTCAGCGAGTAATCTGAAACATTCTGAAAATTCACCCACAAAAATAGATAACTTTAGGTTCCCTTAAAATAGAATTTTAATTTTTGAAACTTATGAGATAGTTCCCAGTGCCTATGTAAAAGTATATGTATGAATATTTATTAAACACGATGTCAGTGTAATTTTAAAGGCATTTGTCAGTTATTTACCTATTTTAAATAATTGTCTGGTCAAACACAGTGGGTATGAACTTTGGTATTCTTTTTCTTCTTTTCCACACTCATTTCCCCGATAAAGTATATCAGTAACGTAATTACCTCAATACCTAAACGAGTTTAAGTGTAATTGAGTATTGATTGAAAACACATTTGACGTCTTCCCTTAAGTTTCTTATTTCGTAAATTTTAAAGTACGGCAATGCACATTTTTGTAAGCCTAATTCTGGTGTTAAAACAAACTCGATATCTGAACGGGTTCTAGCGCTATCAAGGATTAATTGAAAATAACCTTTCACTTCCTTTTCCATCCGAATCTCACAAAATCTCTTCTAAGTCAGTGCCAACAACGCAAGGGGAAGCCACTGTCAATTTCATGTATCTATGTCCCACGGTTTGGGCTATGAGCTGATGAGTGCGTTAGTGAGTGTGTGCGCTTGCCATATCATTATTTATATAGGTGTTATATTTCAGACAGTTACTTGGATATTTACTTAATAAATGAACGCAATCAACCTTACCTTTTCCATTGCAGACAATATTATAAGGCAGATAACTACTAACAAGAACCTCACAGTATCTAAATATCTACACTTAATACTATAGAGTGACTAGATCCAGTGAACATGTCAGTTTATACATTGTCCGATAGGCTTACTAATTAGCTAATATCGGTGTAAAAACAACGTAATGTGAAGCAAGACCACGGACGTTAATGTCTCGCTCTTTAGTTTTGCATTGTTTTCAATTTTCTTTTAACGCGAATCAATACATATATCAAAATTCATCTTCAGTTTTAACACTTGTATATTGTCGTTTGTATCTGAATTTTCCTGTTACAATACACCAAACGGATTTTCAGATTTTTTCCCCTGAAATATCACATATTTTGTTGTAAAAATAAGCCAAAATGAAGCAAACTAATTTTTGCTAGCAAACGGTACATTATTTTGAAAAACGCTCTGCCTTAATTGTGTATCGTATGACTGCACACAGTCTCAAATTTTTTCAGAGCATTTTGTTAAAATATATTTGAGTTATTTGTAATTGTTTGAAATAAATGAAATCTCGTGGCCTTACATAAACGTATGGCAAGGAATGACTAACAACATAGCGATAATTCATGTGTACCTTATTCTTTCTGGAATATGTGGCGTTTTTGCCCTGTTAAACTTGTTCGTTTTTGAACCAGTATCAGCTGATATTAGTAATTATAGGCTTTGCGACGATACAAAACCTCTGTTGCTGACTTCAGATGCCGGATGGTAGTGACTTTGACTATCAGCCTTGAAATTCTACCTCGACCTTTAACTTTGACCTTAACATTTGACTATATATGCCTGTCAATATTTCCCATTTTTCTAAGAGCATTCATAATTTCTCAGATGCATAAAAACAATTCAGAAGTTTGTTGTATAATCCCTTCGTATTTTTGTGTGATTTCTAACTCCCAATTATGTTTCAAAACATCCAGTGGGGCTTGGAGAGTTAATCTTAAAATCGACCGCCATCCTGGATCAGACGTTTGATGCCTACTCCAAAAATTTAGAAATACTTCACAAAATATTGGAAAACACTGCCAAAATATCAGAAAATATTGGAAAAAATTTGAAAAATATCCGAAATATTTAACGAGTAATATATTTAATAAATAATTTCCACCCACCCATTTTGATGTTTTCCTTTAAGGCCATGATCATTAACTTATTTCAAACAATTGCTAATTACTCAAATATTTTATAACCAAATGCTTTGAAAAAATTTGAGACTGTGAACATTCATACAACACACAGTTTTACCAGAGCGTTTTTTACACATAATGAACCGTTTCCTTTCAAAAATTATTTTGTTTATATTGGCTTTTTTTTTTTTTAAAAAACAAAATGTGTGATTTTTCAGGGGCAAAAATCTAAAAATCCGTTAGATATATTGCAACAGAAAAATTCAGATACCAACGATTTTATATAAGTGTTACATCTGTAAAAATGAATTTGTAATATTTGAATTAATTTGCGTTAAACATTTATATATTTTCGAAACCACTGCAAAACTAAAGAGAGAAGCCTTAACAATTATTTTTCGACAGTAAACTGTTTATGCTACTGGAGACAGCACGCCGTTCTGATTTACGTGTATACAATCATATTTCATTTATTTGACAGTTCAGGAATGTTTGTCACGATCCCAACAGTCACAGGCGCCGTGAACGATTATCCAATCAAACAATTTGCCCCTTCCCAACCCCTAACTTTGCTTGATGGTTCCAGTGTCGTTAATACAAAAATAAATGTTCTTACCCTAAACTCAGGTACTCCAAGACAGTTTACTGATTCTAATTATTTTACTAATGGAACATTTACCTTCGCTGCCAACATATCCGGAACAAGTTTAGACTTGTACTGTCGCTTGTGACGACAGCAGCAGGAAACAAGTGCGAGTTCTGACTAGCTCTGCACAGCTTCACACGGAATCTGCTCAGTACTCTTCACTTCTCTCTCGACGTCAATAGTAGGAAACTCAACGTTCGTGATGTTGTTAGCAAATTAACTACTTCTTAGACCAATAACAATTATACTAATAATTTTTCGGTTTTTAATCGTATATGTTAAAAAATATCATATTTTCACAGATTTAGTGTCACAAAAAATACACCTTAACACTGTTCCCTAAATTCTCAGGCACAGGCTGTGTTTTGAAAGGCAGAAAACCTTACAGAATTTTGTATGAAACACTTGAGTTGGATCATGCAAAACATGCTCTCATACTATTTCGAAGAAATATATTGGTGGACTCCTCAAAAATTGTCCACGATTATTTTGCCAAACTGGTTGCGAAACCTGCTACAGAACGTGGAAACTATAACTGTGAAGTGGTGGTTATCGACAAACAGGTTGTAAGTCAATCTTTGCATTCATCCTTCTACAATGTCGGCGGAGAAGTGAGGATAGTAATTCCATTTGTTTAGGAAGTCATATACGATAAGGACTTTTCACAATATGTATTTTCTCTTCACATTCGATGGGATGCTACTGCTAAAATTCCCAATTTTAAGTAAACATTAGATTTGTAAAATTAGGAAATTTTGAAAAAAAATTGTTACAAAGAGTTTAACAGCAACTTGGTAGAATATTGCAAGATGGAAGCTACGCTGTAAAAATTATTTACAATCTTACCATCCCTATACATAAAAGTGTTAAGATAATAATAATTGTCAAATTGTTCTCCATACATCACTGGTAGCGTTCCTATACATTTCCAGGAAAGAGTCACATGTATACAGATGTTACTAGAGCCGTATGTCAACAAAGTTCAACATTCGCGCTGTTTAGAAGCTTAAGTGTGGTAATTGAATTGTTCTATACCGTTAAACAGACAAATACCGCGAGAATACCAATCAGTTTCAGGTAACTCCATAAGAATGTATTCTTGCGTTTATCATTGAGTGACCTTGTAGAAATAGCGTTAATTTGCTTGTTATCAAAGTCCTATGCTTCAAGAACACGGCAACCACTAACACGTGCTTCACTATGGTACAGTGCGTGAAAGTTTACTGTTAATTTAAGCAAATGAATTCACGTGGCATTTCGGCTTAGATATGGTTTTCGCTGTTCCTCTGCAATATAAAAAAAAAACAAATGAAGCACGGATACGTTGACCAAAGACCCTTCACGAGAATCTGAGTTTTACATTAATTAATCTGTCGTGAACAAATGACAAGAATGCACAGCTGTACTTTATGGGCCATCACACAATATATGTCTGCTGCCTCTGACGTTTTATTCATTGTTGGCGTGACATATTTCTTGTTGAAAAACGCTGACAAATATAAGGTAGGTATGCCTCTTCAAAGCAGACCTGATTCTTAACGATCTGTGTTCAGAAAGTTACAATTACCAGAAGCAGAATCGGTGAAAGGGACTAGGAATGAAAACTGTTAAGGAATGTGGGGTAGTGAAAATGTAGCTTCAATAAATTTGCAGAAAGTTTTAGTTAATGTTTAAAAGTTTGTTGCATTTTTTTAAAGGTATTGTTTGTAAATTTCTGATTACATCTACTCTTACAGTAGGCATTTAAGTAGAAGGTCAGGCATAAAACGTATGAAGTGTACCCAAAAATAACTTTGAATTTTTTGTATGAAACATGGTAGAAAATATTTGCTTTGTTTTACTTGAGCGAACACAAGATAGGCCTATGGGAGATTACTGAATTAAAATAGCCTATTTCTGTAAGACTCGTGAAGTTTTCAACATACGTTTTTTTTTTTCAGGCAACCTTCTCGTAAATATGAATGCACAAATTTATATCAAATAAAGGAAGGTTTTCTTTAAACCAACTGGATTCCACAAAAATACACAGCTGAAAGAATAAATGAGATATTTTTAGTCAGCGCTCAACATAGAGGTCTTCAGCGCTAGCGAGGGGTGAAGTTAGGTGATTATATAGCAGCGTCGGAATGAAGGAGCGGAAGAATCTGGAGATCCTTGAGAAAGCTTTCCGACCAACAGCATTGTCCGTCACGATTCTCTCACGCGAAAATCCAGGGACCGACATGCCTGGAATGTTGGGAGGCGAATGGTCTGACCACCCGGCCACCGCGGACCTTCATAGCTGACAGAGAATTTATACGTGTCACTGTACGCGATATGTTTAGCAAAACGTGTTGATTATTAGGAATAATAACATTATGCAACTCTGCAAATATTACGCAATACGCAATTACAACTATATATTTCACACAGAAGTACGTATGTAAGCTGTTATCACGGGTCAGACTTTGTTAATCCTCTGTACAGCTGTTCTAGTCTATTGAAGTTCAAATGAAGTTCGTGTGGCCTTGAATTCTAAGTTTCCTTGCAGGCATTTCGTGACGCCATCAAATTGTAAAGTTCGTAACAAATGACGAAACGTCTTTAAATGTCAGAGATCGCAGGATACAATTGAAAGCATAAGAACTCCTTTAAAGCCAAAAGTCACGCAAGGTAAATAAATGTCTTCACGCGGAACAGTTGGCAGTGTTCTCAAAGTGGGCAACGATTGATTAATTAGAAATAAGTTCACCGATTTCAGAGGTTGGTATCGATCATTCTTTTCATCCCGCAACGTATTTCTTAACAATTTACCTTCGCTGTTACAACAGTGAAGCTCACTTTTATCCGGTGGCCCTACAAAAGTCTTCTGCACTTCATTTGTATAAAATACAGCTGCAATTAAATTTTATCATTAACAGTTTCTCATTTAGACATAGGATTTAATTTGTATGTATAAAGTGTGACTTACGTAACTCAGCTTTAAATTACAACGTAGTTATTATTACAGCGGTTCAATATTTGCCATGGGAACGATATGTTAGTCATTTATGTTAGCAGTTATACAAAATATATTCAAATGTATATGGGAGGATTCATTTTACGTACTTGTCTACGTACGGAAATAAAACTAACACGCACATATCAACAAAAGCATATATATATAATATAATATAATATAATATAATATAATATAATATAATATAATATAATATAATATAATATTATATACAATATGCATGATTTAGTAGGCCGACACATACAACGTACATACTTACGTAAATTTTCGCAACCGAAAAAGTATATAAAATCTATCAATTAACTATCATATTAATAAAAAATTTATAAATAAATATATAAATAGGTACAGTTATAACCGTACATGTACATTCGTAACTACGTACATACAAACGTGCATGTACATACGGCTAAACGAATACGTTCTCACATACATTGTTACTTACGTGAGTACACTTATACATACACGCTGATGTTCACATAATTGAACGCATTAAGTATAATTAAATGTTTCGCATTTACTAGCATATATGAACATGCACTAAATCATGGAAGCTGAGGATATATGAAAACAATTATTAATATAACATATCTTCTATTACTCAAATTTTAAAATGTTTATTCTGTTGGGAGTTAGTTCTACTAGAATACTGTTTTTTTTTTTTTAAAGTATCGATAAACTGTTTTTAATTCAGAATATTTTTACCCTGGATGAAAAATTCTCGCCAAATGCTTGTGAAGATCGAGCAAAATCTATTTTTTTGACATTATCTTTTAATTATTGTTCAACTGCGCGAAACCAGTAAAGTAAGCTCATATAATAAGGATGCTTGTTGGTATAGTAATACGTAAACTTCTGAGTAAAAATACTATTTAAATCATAGGCGAACATAACAGGTACGGAGACAACAAATAACAAAGTTGTAATAGAGTTAATCACTTCGCAATAAAACATGTGCGGCAAATTAAAATCCATAAAATGTACTTCATCCTATGCTTGTTTTCCTGCTTACAAAACAATTTTTCGACCATTGTTACACATCCCGAGATACGGTTTGTAGTTTCGTGTAGTTATGTGACAGTGTATTTAAATACGAAAGGAAAATCATGGCGAGAATTAGTATGTAATTATGCATAAATGAACCTAAAATCGTGCCTTATAAATTTGATTAAATTAGATCAAATGATTTGGTAGGTATTGCTACTAATACTAGCAACATTTTTAAATAACATTTTTAAGATCATTGAGTTAAACAGGACCGTACATCAGAAATTCTTTCGTGCCAAATTTGAAGGATAGTTTCAGTAGTATCTAGTGAAATTTTTAAGTAATAAATGTTCATAATTCAGTTTATGCATTCTAGCAAAACTAAGTTTTTAAATAACCGACTGAAGTATCGGTTTACTTGTTTAATAATGGGAGCTACATTTGCTTATGTCAACTATGTCTATTTTAAGTAGACTTACTGGCATATATTTACGTGGGCTCTGTCTTAATAAGCATCTGCTCTTCAAAATTTGTACGTTTGGCGAAATGTGCCAAAAAAATTGGCGAGAGAAATTTTTAAATTTTGACAGAAATTTTATATGAGTTAAACCGCTAGTTTGGGAATTAAATATCCAATATCGGGACATTAACATGGTTGATTTAGGCTAATTGTAGTTCAAAAGCCAATTATACCTAAATGTTATGAAACTTTTTCAGTACAATTAAGTTTTGTTCATACTTGCGTTATGGAAGAATACGTGGTACAACTTGAGAAGTAGGACGTGATGAATGCCACGCAGGAGAATTCTACTATTTATTTAACGGTGCGCCTACTGGTATGCATATGGAACTACACGCATGGTTATATCGCATTGCCCTACAGGCTTTGAATCCAACTTCGGCGTAACTGAGTGAATATATATTTTCTGCACTAGTGAAGTGTGTCTTGAATGAGCATGTAGCAAAGCCGGTATGAAGCAGATGTGTAAAATGAGAAATACTCGAAAAAATTCCACCCACCTACGGCGTAGTCCGCCACGGTATCTACATGAGGGTGTACCACGCATGGAATCGAGCTTGGATCGCCTTGGTGAGTGACGGTTCATAGTAGCTGCACATACCGCGACTCCCTATACATTAGCTGCAATTGTAATGCGTAAAATTATTTTTCCGTGATAAGTGTACAGAGAGTGTAATGACAAGTATTCCTTGAAACTATATCACGAGTTTGGGCTCTAATATTTTTGTTGAGATATTTTTACCGAAAATGATAGTTTTGTTCTTATTATATATGTTAAATTTTTGAAAATAAACACATCTTACATGTAAATATGGTAATATTTTCAAAATTCATTGTTTCTTGGTATTTAATATTCTGAAATATGGGAATTAAATATTTTAATCTCTTTTATTGATAAAAAAATTAAAACTGTAAAAAAAAAATTCAATATACCACGGAGACAAAATACAGAGAACTGTTCAACAAATTTATAAAATTAAACAACATCATGACGTAAAAGTACCAGATGCATTATCACAACGTCCATTAATTTTTAAGTATCTTTTGTTAACTGTCGTTCACTAAGAAAATGCATGTAGTACGTGTATATTACGTTCCTCAAAAATTTATTATTTTATTCAAGAAATTAGTTAGTTTGTAATGTTTGTGCTATATTACAAGTAGTCTTATGTTTCCTAATTTTAATACAAATATCAAACCTAATGTAGTTGGTTCAATATAATATGTGAATTTTGACAGCGTTTGTAAAGACTTTACAAGTTGACACACACTTTCACAAAACCGGCTTGTGGACACGTGTTTTTTTATCATATCGTCATCAACGAGAGAAAAAGAGAGAGAGAGAGAGAACAAAATAAAAGCCTTACTTTGTGACTTGAAGCACTTATATGAGATGTTTAACAATTAGTATTTACCAAGATTGAAACCATATTTTGTACAGAAATGAATATTTTGTGTAAAGTTAAAATCTCTGTCGACGGGCAGGGATAAAAATTATGTATTGTTATTGGCCCAGAATCCAGTTTCACAGCAAAGTTTTCGTTTCCGAGTGGAGGGGAGGGTGTATATATGTGTGTGCGTGACACTATGGAACCGAATAAATAAAGCTAATACTTTGCCGTAATAAACTTTTTCCTTTTAAAGTCCTATTCGATTGCTACTTAATATGTTATGTGTGGGAAAAAATGCAGGAAATTTATCTCTGCTCATTTCCATAAAGCCAATTATTAAAAATGTTATTTTGTTTTCAAAAACTGACACCAAACTGTCGATTTGTGAAAAGGTACAAAATACTGTAATATTTGTGCAGTTAAACCTATGTAATTTTGAGGCATAAAAATAATTTATTGGTACAGAACTCCATCCATCATACCATTACTATTTTTCTGTTTTAAACCCATTCTTCTCATTGTTCCTTAGCAGAAGATTTAGTGTGTGTGTCTTTTATGCCCAACACCTCCTCCTCCAACATGTTTGTTTCTCGAGAACTCTCTGGGGAAATTTGAACTGTAAATATCAATCAGGCATTCCGCAAGGTATAAATAAATAAGTAAATATATAAATAAAAGTATCACTTTCTGATTTCGAGTGGCAAGTTTTACTGAGCGACCGATATATAAAAGTGAAAAATTTGATGTAAAATAACAAGAAAATTATATTGAATACAAAGAAATTACTTTAATTTTAAATATATTCATGATTGTTCTATGCAACGTAAAATCCTGTGGAACTACATTTGCAAGTTCACTGACAACCGTACAAGAATGAGTCAACCATCGTTAATGTTGAATTACATGCAGTGACAGCCAGTGATATTTATGACGATTTTTACAGCGTTCAATATATCGAAAATCACCTATAATGAAATAAAAACCTATTATTTTAAGTTGAAAATGTCCTCAATGCTGACAGATTTGTAAAGATAAATTCAAATTGTAAAGTTCTAACATTTTATTAAATATTGACTATAATGACTATTCATATCATTCTCGCCTTTCATGCTTGTTGTGGGAATTTACTTGTGATGTCCACGTGTTTCAGAAAATCCATTCCCCTTCGAATCATCGACGAAGACAGTTACGAGAAGGATGTCTTGTTTTACGTGAATCTCGAAGAACTAAGAATGCTTGGAGGTAAGTCAACTGCTGTACGGTTTTATTTAAAAAAAGTAATTGAAATTGTAACTTTACATCTAAAAGCAATTTGCGGAAATAATAAAAAACTAATTTGTTTCGAAATTCGTACATATATATTTTAGTAGGTTTAGCTGTAAGAACTCAAATAAGAAGCTTTATTATTATTTTTAAAAAATTTAAGCACGGCAATAGATGTTTTTAACGTATTTTTACAGTGTTAGTAAATAATTAGTAATATTTTAATTTAATTAAAACCAAGGAAATGTCATTTATGAAGTGTGCATGCCTATATGCAACACAAGGAATACTTTTGTAGCTTTACAGACAAAACAAATGTTACAATAAACGTTTGCAATCACATGATACACATAGGAATGCAGCCTTAAAACACGAATCCACTAATTTGTATTTGATAATTTTGTACAATAAACTCTTGAAATTAATTAAATGTGAAACATAGGTAAATTAAAAAGATGTATTGTTGCTCACATGACCGTGACAAAAGCATTACAAATAAATTAGCAGTGTTAGATATGTACACGGTAAACGTATTTGTAACATGACTACAAATAAATCCCTGTAACTTACTACGTGATTTTTAACGCATTGTTGAAATAAAATATTAATGTTTTGTGGTCATTCATTTGCACATATTTTGGAAATTGCAGTGTTTTCGATGGTAGGTAATAGAATCAAAAGTTATAGTAGGGTCTTAGTTGTTTTTCACTTGTAGAACTTCAAAATTAATTGTATGTGTAACATTTTTAAAAATAGTTCATGCTTTAAATCACAGATGAGTTTTATACTATTACCCATATAATATTGTATGTCTGTTCACGTAGTGTGGGTTTTATTTTGGTAACGTGGGGTATATAAATAACTTTTTTTTTTTTTTTCAGAATAACATCACTCTCAGTACTCATATATTACTTACTAAGTTAACTCGATGTTTATGTATTTAGTTTAAGACGTGTTCAAATACTGTAAATGGTTACAATTTAATAATTGTTTCATCTTGGAGATAAGTGAATAACCATTATTTATAATTCCATCCAACTTAAACATATAGAGTTCTTAGTAAACTGGCATGATTTTTATGCATTTTATGGCATATTAAGGTTTACCCAGTGGCGGACTTACCAATTTCTTGATCACGTGAGATATATAAATGAAACAGTAATCAGAATTTCATCAAACTCTTTACGCACGTAGCACGCGACCTAAGATTTTTGTATTTTTTTAATGCCATGTTCAGGATTTCCCCTTTTGAACATTTCTGACCACATGAGATATCCTAGGAACATTTACTTTTATCCGCTTCAGACTAGGCACATTTATAATAAGGAAACGTTTATTTAAATTTGTTGGTTCATGTTGTGTTTAGTAATTTTCATGCCTCAAATTATAGATATCACGACATGCATACGCAATTTTTAATGAACGAATGAAAATTACTACTGTAACGATATGAATCCAACGTAATATTTAAACAGTATTTACTATACAATTTTTATCATGTATTTTATTGCTGTAGGTTTACCATATTATATGATAGCACGAAAATAAATAAATATATTTTTGGTACTTTTAATTGTACGCCAATTATTTTTAATTAAATGGATAATTGCACTCAGGTTAAGGAAAGTAGGCTTATTAATTATGTTGGTAATATCTTGTTCCATATTGTCTGTTATGAAAACTAAACAGGTCGATATGAAAAAAAGACAGGAACCCTAACATCCTCTTAACTGACTGTACTTATTTTTTTATCACATGCTATTGTTTATGCAAGAATTTTATTTAAATTATTTGACAATAGACTTATCGTTGCCTGCCATCCGCATTCGCTGTTCGTTAAGTTTCCGTTACTCATATTTATATTTACGTTGTTTTAGTAAGTTACAGAGACTTTTTTTTTACCATAGGTCATGATGTTTAGAATGATAAATGGAAGTGGCTAAAAGATAACTTAATCGCACGATTGTGTTGTATTTTTAATTACAGAGCGGTAACTAGATGTCGTTTGTTAATACCTTGTTATACAAAAGAAAATCGTTCTATTTAATAGAATGAATTTTAAATTAAAAAGCAGCTGTCGTTTTTTTTAATCGCTTTTCTATTAAGATCAAAATAATTAAACAATTAGGCTGTGATAAGTAGTAAGTAGTCGTTGAGTTTTGCCACTGCTTTTGTCCCAGAAATATTCAGTATTTAGTAAGCATTTGATACGTTTTCGTTCAAGGAAAGTAATGTTATATTATTTTAATTCATAATAGTTGTCGAGTTGATAACATTGTTTGCACATTGATCGATTCTATTGAGAACAACGTAGAAATAATTTATCATTTTGACGAAGTTGAATTTTCTTATTTTCTAACTATTTATCATAGTCTCTGTGAATACACGGAAATGTACACTATGACTAAAGTGCACGAAAATAATATACAAGGGCAATGAATAATTTGTTTATATGTTTCATTTCTGCAAGTTAATTATTGATATGCACGTTTAAACTACTCATAAATGAAGGATTACATTTGTCATATAAATCAACAATATAGTTCAATTGTTGTCACAACAGTTCATGAATAATTATTTGTACAACCGTGTTGAAAAGTTTGAGACGTTCACAGCCTGCTGTGTCCCCAATAATGTTTTATCCTAAATTAATAATGGAAGATGTGACATTAGATCATTGTCCGATCTATATATGTACCTTCGTTTTGGGTATGTGTGTTTAATGTTTATGTATGCCCTGAACCCGTTTTGACGAAAAAAGTGGAGGCCGTAATAATTTAAAAATAGATATTAACATTTTTGGAATTAAAATCTTATATCTATATTTTTCTCCTCGAGAGCTTTTGTTACAATTGGTTGTCTTTAGTAATATTTTTTCGTTCCGAATTATCTCGAGAACCATTTAACCACATGGTGTTGAATTAAGAATTCTGTTAGTATCTTTTTAGTAGTAGAAAGTCGCAATTGTCGTTTCTGCAAGTTTATTCTCCAAAACATCGGAGTATTGTGCACCTTGCATGGTTGGAGGTATGTTGTGTAGCATGGTTTAGCTGTTTACCGACGAATTACAGATACTCATCCGTAGTTTACCAGAATTAACATTGACCCAGTGAAATAGGCTCTTACCAGTAATAATAGGCGCCAGAAGAAAATACATGTTTTTAATTCTATAATAAATATTAAATATTTCCTGCGATAAATCTTCATTCCTCTATGTTATATATAATAATTGATCCAGTACGTGTGTGTTATGTTTTACGTTCGAAATTTACATGATAGCACGAAATGAATATATAAAAAATCCAGGTCACATTGTAGGAGCTGATTTCATCAAATAGGTAACAAAATATATTTTATAAGGGCTCATCTCCTCAACTTTGATTTCAGTAGAGATTGTTTGACGTACATGTTAACATCGTAGCTGTAAAAACATTCGTACTTTTACTTTTAAAGTATTAGACTTTTTTTAAAAACAATATAGGTAAATTTACAGCAGTGTTTAACTCAGTAAAAGCCAAGATTTTAACAGTCTTGACTTCGTGTATTGAATGTATTTATTGAGATGTAACATATTTAGGTCTCAGAAACGACGTAGTATGTTCGCGCCAAATTGACTTGCAAATATTGTAACTGTTAAACGTTATTATAATATCTTATTATGTGTAAGGCACTGCTTTATAATTGCATCCAAACAACAGAATCTATTACTCACGCAACAAGCACTACACAGGTTATCTGCGCGTTGCCTAAGCACATACGACAAGGCGTTTTGTTTACCACCCGCATATACGCAGTTACCAAAACATTCACAGCAACATGATGTCCGGTTTTTCTCTAAAAGTGTAGCCAGATTCTCAATTCATAGCCTTCAAGCACGGTCATATTATATTAAGTGATTTTTAAAATTCGTAGTAATCGTAATGCCAAAATTGAGAAATAAATTTTGTTTGGCGTCGCATTGCCATATTCTGATTTGATTTCAGTATATCATTTTACAATTCCCAACTAAGCCACAGACACAGGTGTTTTTTTAATTCATGTCAGCATACTCGTCTATATCTGTATCCAAGGTAAAAGTAAATAAGTTAAATTATTAAAGTACATAATATATAAATTCAATTTTAAATTGAGTTTTTACGATAAATGTTCACCAAAAACCCCTAGAACATTAAATATTTACTGATTAGTTAACGCAGTAGCGATGGATGCAAATACCATGCTGCTGTAATCATGTTACCTTGTACGTTTCACCGTACAACCACGCCTTCTCCGAGCCTGTGAGCAATGAGCCCACTCAAGTCCTCAAAGCGTTTAGCCAAACAACAGTTGAATATCTAGAAGTTATATACCACAGCGGCTACTTTGATGCTAACACGTTTGCGTGTTGGTGATTCCGGTTAGAGCATTTTGTGTTAGTGATTGCTATATAACGCGGAAGTTAGCTGTTGGTTGCTGCACTGTGAGAACGTTAAGGTATGTTATTGCCAAACTATTAGGTTTGCCTTTTAGTAGCATAAGTACTTTGTAATTTTGTATGTACACATATTAATCAAAATACCTAAAGATGCATGGTAATAAATAAAGAAAATTTATTGTCAGGGAAAATGCTCTACACTCTGAACGTAATCCACCCATACTTCATCCATTGAACAAACACACACTTAAATAAATACAGGATGAGTCAGGACGCAGTGTGTTAAAATTACGTGGTGATAGCTCACAATAAACAATAAAAGCGTGTTTTTAATTTGTCCCAAAAGTGCATATAGTGAGAGTATTACTACCCTGAAAATTTTTTTTAACATTAACAATGACTTCATATCTCAAAACCACTGCATATTAAACGATACTCTCAGCACTGTATAGACAGGTACTGTTCTTCAGCCTAAGAAATTATGTTAGTTAATGTAACTGGCCCCTCATTGATCACATAGGGTACAAGGTCTTGTTTTGGTTAGTAACTCTAGAACACGTAATTGTTATTTATGTAGTATTACAGAATGTTGACAAGGTGCAAAAGTGTAATAAAAAGTTAGTCTTGTTGGAAAGTGCTAGAGTGAATCATTTTAGAGAAAATGGCATGTTAAATTTTTCTCATTTAAAATATAAAAAATGCATCGCCCGATACATTTGCAGGCATTGCGACTGTCTTGCAAGGCGGGTAACAAAATATAGGCGCGTCGTAGTGGTGTAATTTCGATAGCTTTTCTAATCGAAGAATTTTAACTCAGATGTTGTAAAAGTAGGATATAACGGTAAAGAGGTTGCATTCTGTGGTGAGGAAAACTGTGTTAGCAAATAAAACCCACAAATCTATGGCAATGTGTATTACGTTTTACCAAATCCCTATTCCAGGTAATCCCACATACGGTTGAACCTGTATAGATATGGACACGAAACTACACAAAATAGACATCCCATTACTGGCGTAAGTAATGTCATAATTTATGTCACAAAATATGTTCGCTTTTACGTAAACAGTAAATAACTAACGAAAGCAATAGTTTTGCAAACACTTAAACAAATTTGCTACTGATTCCTTAATTCAGATAGTTAAATTAAGATTGTACTTTAAAATTAGTTCCGACACAACGTAAAACGTAGAGTAAGCTAGAAATAGCATATTTGTTTAGTTGTTTTAAACCTTAACACCTTTAAGAGCGATATTGTGAGCACGAGAGAACAAATTTGGAAAATGCTTAAAAACCAAGCATGTGAAACCTTACACAAAATTAGTTGATAAAAAAAACTGTAAAAATATTACACGTGCCCAATTATAAGAAGAATGATAAATTATAACAGGTGCGTACTGTTAGTAACATATCGGTAATGTCATAAATTAATTACGCAGTGTACTCGTCATACAGTTTATATTTTACTTATCACAACTGATGGGTAATTCGGAAATATTTCTGCTAATGCCTGAGTTTGTAAGTTTACCAGACGTGTGTATGGGAGCGCTAAGAAAGTAGGTATGGTAGAATAGTTTCCCAGACATCCATGGTAACACTCCTAAACTTAATTATAAAACGGTCAAATGTATACTAAAGTTACCAGATTTGTACTGTAACAACTGTAAAAGATTGTATATTTACAAGGCGGGAGTATGGTAACTGTTCCATACTGCGTCTGGGATAATAACTTCCTAAACAATTCATGAAGTTTTTTTACAGTGTAGATAGTGTTTCTCTTGACGAACAGTCGGCTATGATGAGCGCTAGGGTATTGCCGCATTATACTACCCGACGTGTAACGAGTATGGAACTGCAGTCAGGCTGTACCTGGATGCTGTTTACCCACGGCGCCGGATTGGACGTGGTGGTCGTCTGGCTTGGCCTGCAAGGTCACCTTTTCTGAACCCTTCAGACTACTACTTGAAAGGTAATTTAAATAGCCAGCGGCCTGAGTTTGAACATTATATCGCGAGATTCGTTTCGTTGAGAAGCCATTTTCTCTGTGTTCACCGCATTCGGAACTGGGCTGAGTATGAAAGCCTCGTTGTTCACTACCGCACTGCACTTGTCGGTGTTTGATGACGTTGCAGCGGTAGCGAATGCAAATCTTGAGTACGTATGCACGTCGCATACTGTGGATACCGCTTCTATATCGCTGTATCCTCCACGGGAAAAATGGCCGGTGATACAAAATACGTTAGTGGAAAATAATTACCTAATAAAACTATGTGATCTGATTTTTGTGGAATAATTATGTTATTTGAAACAAAATTAATAAAAAAATATCACTGAGAACATACCTCCGCGCTTTTAACAATTACCAAGAATAAATCAGTGCGTTAAATTATCCGTTTAGGTTATGGAGGCTAGGAGGGATCGAAATCGAAACATTCACGTATCGAATGGCACTAGTGGCCGACAGCGGAACTACGTAGTATGTTGATGCACTGTAAAAAAAACTTCCTAAAATGTTTAGGAAGTAATTAACCTAAACGGAGTATGGAAAAGATACCATACTTCCGCCTTATAAATATGCAACATTTTACGCTTGTTACAATACAAGTCCGGTAACTTCAGTATACATTTAACTGTTTTATAAAAAAAAGTTTAGTAATGCTACCATGGATGTCTGAGAAACAATTCTACCATACCTGCTTTCTTAGCGCTCCTATACGCACGTGTGACAAATTTACTAACTATTTTTAGAGTGTGCTTTTGTAGTCAATAAATGGCGCAGGGGTGTACAAGATCGATATTTCAGACGTAAAAAAAAAACCATAATAATGTATTGTAATATGACCCTAGATATATTCATATTACAAATGTAACGGTAGTCAAAATGCTGTATTTAAATTCGTTTCTTCTACTATATAGTGCCAGTATAGTTTACAGCATAGCCTTTAATTTATAAAATGATGAAATAACATGTTTGTATTGTCTTTAATCGCAAACACTACATTTTGTTTGCGAAAAATCTGTAGACTTGTAAATCAATATTCTTTATTTTCATCAAAATTCTCAACGAGCTCAATAATCGCAGTAATGAGACGATAATCATTCTGAGGAATAGTAATTGTTGTGGCCAACACTACAAATTTTTTTTAAACCCAACTATCAGTAAGTTATTTTATGCAAAATATTATGTATTTTATTGCCATGGAAGTTTTCAAGAGACAAAAAATAGTAGCAAAGAGACAGAAACCATAATGAGAAATCACATTTTCAACACCCATATCTAAATACTAGCACCACTATTATGTACCTAAGCTTCCTTATTGACGTCATAAAACTTCGTTAACCCGCAGCTCCGCAAAAAAACATAACGAAACACACTCCGCAATTAGTGGCACATCTTGCACTGAAACAAGTGACAGCAGCGATCAATAGAGAAAGAAACGAAACAAATTATCGTAATTATTTCAAGAGGTGCGAGGTAACAGTAAGAAGCAACACAAATTATTAATTTTTCAGTAGTTGACGAACAATTGTTACGGATATTAAGTCTTTGAATTTTATTACTTAAAAATATAAATAAATAAATAAATATATATATATACATATATATATATATATATATATATATATATATATATATATATATATATATATATATATATATATATATATAGACCCTTCACAATAACCACTTCCCCAACAGTCCGCATGCTGCCTAGATCCCTGCTATAATAATTACCAAGATATGTAAAATAAAGCTTAAATGCAGTAGTTGGGGCGTGGTGGCCGAAAGGTCAGACCGTTCGCCTCCCACCAAGGCGATCCGGGTTTGGTTGCCGGCGGGGTCCATCCCCGGATTTTCGCATGTGGGAATCGTGCCGGACGATGCCGCTGGTCGGCGGGTTTTCTCGGGGATCTCCCGTTTCCCCAGCCCTTTCATTCCGGTGCTGCTCCATACTCACATCATGTCACCCCTCGCTAGCGCTAAAGACATCGACGTTAAGCGCTGACCAAAATCTCTCTCACTCACTTAAGTGCGGCATTCAATTGCAAGTTTTTGCAACATGCAGCAAGCAAAACTGTGAGAAGGAATCGTGTTCTCATGTTTATACATTGCTCACAAAAAGAAAGTGTTATTTGGCAAGTGACGTTATAACAATAAATTAAATAATGTTCTTCCGCTATTGGCAATAACATATTTCTGTGTGCATATATATATATATATATATATATATATATATATATATATATATATAAATAATTGTATAACATCTGCTTTAACACATGCAATCACACTAATTCTTTGTAATTGGATATTCGCATCTTTCTTTGAGCGTATGCAATCTTCCAGTACTTTCAGACATTTATTTAGGAGTGCAATGTTTTCGTATTATGTATCCCGTCCTACAAAAAAATAAGCAGCTTCTACAAATCTTTGTCTAAAATTAAAAATAAAATCATTGTTAAATATTTGATATGCCAGTGAAAATCTTATTAATCGCGAAATTTTTGATATTTTATACCACGATACCACTTAAAATTTCATGGCGAATCAAGGTTAATGACAGCAACAAGGACATTATTTCCCAACCTATTTTAAGCTTGCAATAAAGCAGAATCTAAACAAAATTAAAGTGTAAGTTTAAGAAATGAACATTTTATAAATACAGAATGATTGTAAACTAGGCCACAGATCTTTTGAACTTTATATTGTATAAATATATAAATTTTACTTATAATATCAACAGTACGTAAAATTCAAAACTACAATACAAAAATTAGTGCCAGGCAGTTATAATTACGTTCTGTACCAAATTTTTGTGTTTTTGAATTTTAAATTTTAGTGAATTTAACTTGTGCATAGTAAATTTATGTTAACATTTAGAGTACAAAAATTTTATTAAGTTTTCAGTGTTAAAATTTTTAAAAATTGTATTTTGATAAAAAATACTCATTTAACAGTTCCTCAAATTAAATATCCTTCATTTATAAATTAATATTTTATAGTAATATCCAATATTTCGTCTATACAAATTTTTAATAGTTTCGTATTTACTGAACGATATTCGTGCTTGCGAACGCTTTGTTTTTTCTTGGTCCTGTGACGTATCAGACTTAACAAAAGTGTTTTATCATGAAATCACACTGCGAGGGACTGTGAAAGCGTACACTAAATCACCGACTATCAGGAAACTGGTAGACAGTTTGTAGGGACCCTGGCCAGTAATTGAGAGCCTCAGAGGTAATTTACGGCAGTGTCGCCACTGTCAGCTAAACTTGGTTGGCGGTAGTACACGATAGAGGATTGTGTAGCACGGCGGCGCCTTTGTGAGCAATCGTGTTTTACGCCGAGGTAGGTTGGTCATTAGGCCTACTGTGCTCCCAGGCGAGGAGTTTATTTGTACAGGAGACGGCGTGAAGTAACGTGAAATTATGCAGTCTTTGTTATGGACAGCAATCGTTACGGGGTATGGAAAGATAAGACGTCGAGCAAAAGACTGTATTACTTAACATACGATAAAATCTGAACTACCCATTATAATTCGATAACGCTTTTTTGCTGAGTAGATATTTTATTTGTCGGCGTCGTTTATATAGCACTAGACGGTAGCATGCTTTGCTTTCGAGTAAAAAATTAAAGAACTTTTTCTTTTAGGAAATTAAGGGCTTGAAGGCACAAAATACATACAAATGGAAAACTTTTTTTTTTTTTTTTCATGTGACAGTAACCAGGCCTCATAATAAACGAATTCCAAAATACACGCCTTTTGATTTGAAATATTTTTATCCCAAAACATCTCCCACGAAGCCTTATGTTTGTTAAAACTATTTTTAAAACAAAACGTGAGTAATTTTTAAATTCGGTTATTATAGAGGCCTGGACGTAAAAAACTATACAAGTTAAAGTTTTCCGTTTTTATGGATTTTGTGGCTTCAAGCCCACATTTTTCTAATAACAGTTTTAATTTCTTACTCTAAAGTTAAGCTTACTCCCGACTAGTGCTGTATAAAAAGACGATCCCAAATACCTTCTCAGCAAAAAAGTATCATCGAATTATGAAAAATAGTTAAGATATTATTGTCGATTAAGTATTCCAGTATTCTACGTATTGCCTTTCCGCCCCGTAACATGGCGAAGTTGGTTTAAGATTAACTTCACGCTTTAAAAATATCTATTTAATTACCTCTTTGTGTTCTCTGTTTCTATAAGCTGTTTACGATAAAGAAGTATTTTCTAATGCATTTGTGTACAGAAAAATAATCTTTAAATGCCACTATTTTAAAGCAAGTGGGTAAATTAATTTTCCGTAGAAATTTTGAAACATTGATTATGCAATCATATTTAAGTGACTGCGTAAATATCGAAATTAATTAAAATTTCCATCTACCCGCAATGCTTGTACAGGTTACAATTTTAATTAAATAATCGTAATAATAAATATTTTTTCCTTGATTTTTGTGTAATGTTTCAGAGATTTTTGGTTTGATAATAAAGCGATTTTAGAGATTATTTACCGAAAGCCTGTCTAGCTGGCGGAGTAAAGGAACTGAAAAGTTTACACAATAGGTAAATGCACAATTCAATTCTGGCCCTTCATTATATAGTGAATCCATCGGTTTACTAATTTTGCTGTTCAGACTTTGTTTTGTACAGGAATGAGGCGCGATATATTTATTTTGTAAAATTTTTTTATCAAATGCAATTACTGAGATTATGTCTGATGTACACTTGATGTATTTATGCAGAAAAAGAAAACCACCTCACAATTTCACTTATTTTAAGATAATCACACAACGTAGGAAAAGAAGGTTTAACATAAATGTTAAGAAAGAAGCATATAGGCTGTTTAGGATAAACGTAACACTGCTTACAATTTTCTGTAAGTCATTATGTCTCCGTCTTTATTATTTTTACGTACGAAAACATTCATGTAGCTTAAACTCGTGTAACCATTTTATAGTTCTCAAAACTTTACTTCTACGTCCTGAAAAAAATAGATTTTTTTCGAAAAATTTAAGTGTTGGAAGCGCTCACTTTATTAAAGTATACCGCCTGTATTAAGAGGAGACTTTGAACCCAGTAAAAGCGATTATTATGTATTATTTAGATACGCACAGTAAACTTAGAGACTAAATGCATGTGTTACATTGAACAGTGAGTTGGTTATCACCGTCCATATTACGTCATAGTTTTTAATCATTACAATATAACTTTCATTCTCTCACTCTCTCAGAATGTATATTGCTACACCCAATTTTTCTTATTCCAAAATCAAATAGTAAACATACACCTCTTCCTCCCTCCATCATTGTTAGTAGATTGTAACATATGTGACATACACTCTTACAGTACGTATGATCCATTGGTTTTCTGAATAATCGCCATGTTTTTATATGTAATTCACACAAAAAAATTATTCAAAAATTTACTAGGGCTGACTTTTTAGAGGAGTTCTGATATATTTAATACATTTAAGGTCTTATTTAGAACAGAAAACTATTAAAGAACAACCACGTATTTCTGTAAAAAAAATAAATATAATGTTACTTTAGCATTCAACAATTTATTTATTTGTACAGGTTTTACAAATATCGGCATTACATTTCTATAAACATCTACGTTTCAAAGATAAGTTTTTTTCCTGAAACACATATTTCCATGCAAGCATCCACCGTAAATTAATTTTTCTTTCTCTAGAATGGTTATATATATATATATATATATATATATATATATATATATATATATATATATATATATATACAGAAAAACTACAACGTGTTTCCTGCCTTATAGCATGATCAAAATGTAGATGGGAGGAGGCCAGAGTGAAGGCTTGCCCTATGCTGTTCGACTAGCGAGATATGCCTGTCATCCTCCGGCCCGAGGAATGGTTGAGGTGAAGTGTAATAAGTGTGGAGAAGCGACGGAATGAGTGAGGCGAGAGAAACGGGAATAGTCCGAGAAAAGCAGCAGGCCAACGGCATTGTCCACCACGTTTTCTACAAGAGGAACATCCTGGCCTGGACCCGGTTCGCCTGGGTGGGAGACGAGAGGTCTAACCACTTTACCTCCACGATCTCACTTAAAATGCTCGTACAAGAGTTCTTAAATTACATAACAAAACATGTACAATAACTTGAGGGAAACATTGTACAGATCCCAAAAAAAAATCATAACTTTAGTAATATACGTCCAATAAGTTTACGCATTGTACAGGGAAATATTCAGTACACGTGGATATGGAAAAGTTTTACTCGTCGTGCAAGTACCAGTCATTAAATTCCTTTATAACATTCATATTTATGATTTTATAGCCTTGCCCTTACTGCCGGATTTTTCCTCGACTGTTAAAACCAGATAGTGGGACTTCCTGTTCCGGCTTTGTCAGCTGGAATAAAATTTTTCCGCTCAGTGTCATCTGGGAGGCAATAAAACCAGGTTCTATGGCTGTCAAGTCAGGTTCTATGGTGTGACCAGCTGAGGGGGAGGGGAGGTAAGAGTATTATTGCGAGCGTAATATACAGGGCACTCTGCAGGCTTCAGGGCGAACTGAAGTCGTAGATCGCGCTCCGTTTAAATGTAACGGGATATTTTATCGCCCGTCCAACTGCAATTACGCGCTCGCCCAGCCACGCCAGACGGCCCAGAAAGCACGTCGTAACCTGAAGAACAATACTGGACTCTTTTGCGACAAACGCCATTAACTGCACGTGAAGCCAGCGAGGCAGCATTGTTCTCCTGGCCTTCCCGGCCACTTTCTAGAAACTTCGAATTGGATTGCAAAACACTAGCTAGGTTTGTTGGCTGGAGATTACCTTTTTCTCGTATTCACTACGGTTCCTGGTCAGAGGTTTGAAGTTATTACAGTTGCCTTAAGGGGTCTCACTAGATAGGCTACGGTTGTGTGTGTTAGGCAGCAACTGTAAAAGTACCGCGAAACGGCGTATGTAACTGATTATCTCTTCTCCGTTCAAGCCCCTTATCTGACCTGCAGTGATTTACTATTATACTTTTTCCTATGGGTCTTTAAGCAGTAACAGAATTATTTTATTTATGGCTAGCATAGTTCAAAGTCTAACGCTTGTTTCTATAGTTGTGTTTTGTTTTTCAGAGTCCAGTTGTTTTGTTCTCAGATACGGCAGTTTGGAAAACCCACTATTGGCCATTTTGAGGGGCCCGAATATGATCTTTCCAATAAATTTGTCGAACTTTTATAAATATAGCGACATAGTTTAAAGTGTGTCATTTTTCCGTATACATAAAAATGTAATACGCGTTAAAATTTTTCGTAAAAAATAATAGACGTAACTCGTCGCAACGCAATTAAAGAGTAGGTACGAAGGCATCTTAATGCCATACTGGGTAGTTTTGTTCAAACTAATGTAAAAATATCATAACTTTTTTAACGAAATACTCTGGCAAAATTAAAGACTTAGACCAGTCATACGTACATATTCCTATGTAAGTGTTGTGCAAAATAGTACACAGTCCGTTCTCTTCCACTAATTTTCCTTGATTTCGGCTTATGAACATAACAAAATTAGTGGTATTTTTGGTATAAAATTCTGAAAAGTCACAAGTCTTATTGCAATCAAGAAAAAATTTTATGCAAATAAAAACATATTTCTGACATAATTAAGGATTCTTCGGTTAAAGTATTTTGCTTTAAAAATATTTATTTCAAAGTCACTGTAAAACTACCACACATGTTCTTGAAGGTCAATACAAAATTTTCACGCAATATACGTCTTTCTGGCTGACAATTTTTACCTTCCTCGCTTTCTGCTTGTAAATATTATTATGATGTCAACTTGAGATTGCCACCTGAGAGAACGTTCATTGCCTGTGTAGGGTGTTCAAGTGCGGTAAAATAATTATTTTATATTACTATGATATAGTGTAAGTTTTGTAGACAATATTTGTGAGTACAGTTTACTCTAATGAAACAATTTTAGCTCTCACAATGTTCTTATAACGGTGCATCAAAGTCAAAATGTGCATGTTACGCTGCCATACAAACTGGGAAAACAAATTGACTTACTTAAATGAAATAATTCACAGTGAAATAACATGCGATTGACAATGTAACGAAATATTTAAATACGTCCAGTGAACTATTTTTGTATTTTAAAAAATTGCTGAATTTTTAATTTTTTTCTTGTAATTTAGCAATATATTTTTTTTAATTCAAAATATTATGTTGTGGGTTTTTAAATGCTTTATTACGTAGCTAACGGGATGTTAAACAACCGTGAATTATTGAAATTAAGTATGTCAACTGATTTTCTCTATTTGCATGGCAGCATAACGTGCAAATTTTGACTTTGACGAACCGTTATGAGAAAACTATATGGGCTGAAATTGTTTCGTAAGAGTTAACTGTACTCGCAAGTACAGTCTACAAAACGAACAATACTATATAAAATAATAAATTATGATTTCATCGTACTTGAACAGCCTTAAGACCAACAAGTGAGGGAGCAGTAATGACGACACAACACGGGCATCACGCCTCACTCTAGCCTCTACGTGTAAGTCGTGTACAGTCGTTTAGCAGATATCTCGCCTCTGCGGGAAATTTCGTTTGACTCAATAATGTTATGATGTGTATTGAAGATAAAAGTGTGTTGTGAAACCCTAAACATTATCTTAAAGATGTTGCACCAAGAGTTTAACTTACCTAAAATGGACCACAAAATATCCCTCATTGCAATTTTCAGCAAAAAGAAAATAATCTTTAAAGGTTATTAGAAGACCTCAAATGGGTATACAATTGCGTATAGGCGGCTCGGGATAAAGTGAGCACTTAAAAATCCCTGCTAAAGCTCTATTTTCAGCGTCTAACCTCTACGGACACGTCCACTGATGTTTGCGCTTGTCAGATAAAGTGTGCATTCGGTAGGAACCTATAGAGTTTGATAAAAATAGTTTTTTTTAAGTATAGAAAATACAATTATGTCAATTTCGGTTGGTCTTCTTTCAGTATTGTTGTATTTTATATGCAAGTACACGGAACTATATTGCGTTACTAATACAAACAGCAAGTGAACAACAATAAATGATTATTTTTAATGCGGTAACGGCTGGTGACATTCTTAAAATGTAAATATTTTAGCGCTTATGATATCTCGAACGATCTTAAACAATCATTAAATGATATTCTAATGCAAACAATTCTCACGTAAGCTGAGCATTTCTCGAGTAAACGTATATTAGTCAAAGATTTGCACACCACTTTGCGGTCTGGTAGGCAACCATATTTATTTCTGCGCGTACATTAATTTATTGTAAAATGGACACCAGAACTTGTTCATTGCGATCTCGTCTTTCATTGCTTAACCTTTTAAATCTCTCATCAGATTGGAATTATTGCCAACACCGCACTTCCTAATTTCAGTTACCCATTGTCTTCAAAATCGCTTTAGACGAATACTGGGAGGGTTCCATATTACAGGCCATGGCATTATCCGATTGCCCTTCTTTGTGCAAAGTGGCGTGGAAGCATCTCTAATCACATAGCTATTGATGAGACGTAGAAAACAAATAAAAATTAAATTTAACATGTTAGAATTAACACTCCCTCTTCCGTGTTGTTCTTACATGTTTCCGGAAAGAAAAATTCTCGTATCAAAATACTTAATGAGTACTATAATTAAAAATTATTATTAACAATCCAAAAACTATATGGTATTTATCACGTTTTTTTGTGATACATTACATAATTTTTACCATGTTAAACCGTCCTACAAATTTAACTTCATGACAAAACTAATATCACGAGAAACTAATAAATTAATGTATCAGAAAAATTATTAATATGCTTCGTCTGCTAAAATTATATTCCTTGTACTATTAGTAACGGCATATATTGTTCAAAAACACAAGTTTTCGTGTTTAAAACTATGGTTCAAGTTTCTGTCTTATTCCGGTTAGTTACTATCTAGTAGAACCATATATACATTAATGAAAAATGTTACAAATACCCAAGTCCTACTAGGGTATTACCCTAACTATTCCTATAGATTAATACCTTCCAGCTTAATGGTATATAGCATTTTTAAATTAAAACAAATAAGCTGAAAATGTTTATTCTTCTGGTATAAAATTTCCCATCTTTGTTTTCTAAAGGTATTGTAAATTTTATGAGTGGCGACTTTAGAAAAACCCTAAAGCCTTTTTGCACTTGATACGAGACGTGTTAGGACACCACAGCAACATCTAAGGCACTTAGGTTAGTAATGGTGTAAGTCAGTTTAAAATGATTTATGTAATTAATTTTTGTAATCACGTGCAAAATGCAGTACTTTCTTACAATACTCAAACGGACTTATAATATAGAGTAAAATTAAAACATTTGTTACAGAATATTTTACTTAAAAATGTAAATTATATGAATAAAACAACACTACTCAATATTTGTGACTTATACCGCTATGAATTTCAGCCCATCATTTATGAAAAAAATTTCTACGGAACATATTATAAACAGAAAATATGTTTTTATTCTAGAATCAACATCGCACAAACAAATGGCAGCGAGGGAAAGCAAGGCATCACATCAGTGTTAGAAACGCATGCACTTACAATTTATGCTATCTCTTATTTTTCAGTATATTTCTCATATTTTACGCACTATTAAATCTATTTCAAAAATCCAGGGAAAGACGTCAGATGAAGAAAACAATCTTGCTAAAACTAACCACAGCTTTGGTATAAAATTTTAAGTGTTCTTTCTGTGTCAGAATTTGGCCATCTGCAAAAGAAGTGTTGCAACGCGGGACTCTGTGTTGCTTTAAGACAAGACTGGGGGTAAATATTAAGAATCACTGCTTATCGTGTACCGGCCAAACTATTCAGTTTAGACACATAGTTAGTTAGCTGATGAAAAAAAATTTAGTGACGTTTTAGGTAATCCTACGTAAATTTTTTTTTGTTAGGTTAGGTAATTTTAGGTTAGTTTAGGTTAGGTTAAGTTGGGTTAGATTAGTTTAGGTTACCTAACCTAAACTAACCTAATCTAAACTAAACTAACAAAAAATTACTTATGACTTTTAGAAACCTTACAAGTATGTTAGTCCTACGAAAAAAAAAAATGTTACGATAGTTTTGGTTAGGTAATCTAACCTTACCAACCGTAACCAAATATTAGATTAGGTCATGTTAGGTTACCTAACCTAGACTAACCTAATTAAATTTAACAAACTAACCTAACAAAAAAATTTTTACATAGGACCACTTAAAACGTCTTTAGAAACTTTTTTCATCAATAAACTATATGAATAAAATCGATAGTTTGGCCAGTACACGATGAGTTGTGATTCTTAATATTTACCTAGCAGTGTGAAATTAACCATAAGTGAAGAATTTAAAATGTATTATTTCTGTAACTGTAACGAGGTATTTTAAAACAATGTTTAGCAAGTTAACTGAACGTAAAATTGAACAAACGAAGTCAACTAAGTTTATCTTACGCACTAAGTTACTGAAGATATTTGTTTTAAAGTAGGTGTTTTTGTGTATTATTTCTGAGTCATCCATAGGCTTAGTTCAATTATATGTAGCACTAACATTGTCAGGGTTTTTCAGTCATCTTATTATTTATTAAAAAATAATACGTCACTAACAATAAATGCCCTAACCAGGAAAATCAAAACTTATACCCGATTTCTTCTGCATTTCTGCATGAGTACAATCAACTTGCTTTGTACGCTTGTTAGAACTTCAACGTATAGAATGAAATAATTAAATTTAAATAATTATTTAATTTTAAGAGCACCGAATGTCCCTTTTCAGTGGTTACACAAGCATCATATCAACCTTCACGGCTCTTCAAAATAAGTAGCTGTTTAAATTTAGTTGATAGATCATCAATCATTTATCACAAAAACTACAGTTGTAACACACACACACACACACACACACACACACACACACACATATATATATATATATATATATATATATATATATATATATATATATAAGACAAACAACATTAATGAGAGTTCATCCCATAGACTTCCGTTAGTTCAGCAAATATGCCTACTGAAACGATGTTGGAAACCGCAAGTTACCTTGAAGAGATACCGAATGTACCATTATATTTTAGCCTACTTGTCGAAGGAAATATTAGGCTTATGTGATCACCTTTCTGTCTGTGAGTATGTGTGTGTATGTGTGTCCCTCTCCCCTAAAAATATTTGAACCAGTGGAGTTAATTTCATGAAACTTTTTACATAAGTGGGGCAGGTTGAGACACAAAAATTAATTCACGAATATTTCCTCGAATTTTCTGACAATAATTCTTTAAAAATATATGTTATCTCAGTAATTGCATACACATGTACTTTTTGAAAAGTTAAACATGGTTTCACAAATCAATTAAAGGAAGCCTTAAAATACTATAGTTTAAAAATGCCCCAGTAGTGGGATAGGTTGAGATATGTAGTGGGTAGAAAAATAATTTCTCATCACACACAATGTTCTGTTACTTTACAAACTGCTAAGATTAGCTTATAAAATTTGTTGGCATAAATTGAAATGCTGTTTGTAACAAGTGATTCTAGACAACTAAGTTTAGAGTCTCCAAGGTTTATTTAGTGAACATTGTACTTCGAAAGTGATCCTGCGAATAACAAAAATGATTGCTGCCGTTTAGTTTTACCACTTTCACTGGGAGCAGGTAAAATTTTAACATCAGAGAATGGCACACTGCCAATGTCTTCTACAACTGGATAGTAGAACGTATCCTTATATTTTGAAGATTTTCTAAGGAATGAAATCATTATGTCTCCACAGTCACATTTGCTAGATAATGAATGATATTTTATCACACACAAACTTGGCGAGGGCGAAATCTTCTACTTTCATCTCGACAGTCCTATCTTCCTTCTGTTCATCTTCTATTTCATTGTCAGAATTACACTCGTCTTCTATTTCTTCTTCTGATTCCTCAAACTGTATTTTTCTCTGTGTTGCTTTCCTTTTTGTTTCCTTTAGAAATAGTTGCTCTTTTTCTTTAATTTTCATTTTCTCTTCCTTTTTTTTTTTTTTTTTTTTTTTTTTTTTTTTTTTTTTTTTTTTTTTTTTTTTTTTTTTTTTTTTTTTTTTTTTTTTTTTTTTTTTTTTTTTTTTTTTTTTTTTTGAAATCTTTCTTCTCTTTCTTTGAGAAGTTCTGCTTTTTTTTAGATTTTCCTCTAGTTTCTGTTTTTTCTGGTGTGCTTGTTACAATTGAACTCTACCACTTCACCCTAGGTTTTCTGCTTTTTGATATTTGTTTTTCTTGGGATATCCTCTGAACTGTTGTGGACTTAAGTATTTAGTGGGCAAACAGTTATTTTTGCCATAACTTGGTCTTCAATGGAATTTGAACTTACATACGTTGGTGGTTCAACACATGTCTGTGTAATCAGGGTTGGTTCAAGAATCTGGAATTGTTGCAAAGTAGTTGGTGAAAGTGGTGTCTTGTCGATTTCCTCTCTTTGAGGTGTCTGGAGAGGTTTTTCAGTGACATAAATTGTCACAAACATTTCGTCAGTGTACATTTCCTTGTCCTTTGAGTAAATCCCAGTTTTTCGAAAGGCATTAAATATGCTTTGTGGAACCATTGCTCGTGCGTGAGCAATCACTACGCAGGATGCCACATTACAGATGGTAAATTTAAGTCCTGGATTTGATGACATGCATGTGTCCACAGCTGAGTAGTAAAATGTTTGAAGTGGTTTCATTATGCCAACATCTAATGGTTGCATCCAGTGTGTGCAGTGTGGGAGGAATGTTAGGATATGAACTCCATTCGTTCTAGCCAGATTTATAGCTTCAATGGAGATGAGACTCTCACAGTTATCACAAATTAGAAGCATTTGACGTGTCATATAACAACCAGAATATTTTGTAAAGTGTTCTATCACATGAACAGAATTTGAAGAAGTTATCCATACTGTTGGGTGGGCCAAACCTAAAGTTCTGGCGGAGCTCCTTGGATCATATGACTTTTAAAATGCACTTTTGGAAAAACCATAGCGAAAGGAATGGTATTGCCTGCTGCATTTACAAAAAGCAGTAGTAACCAAAGTTCCCCTTTTCCACTAATGACTTTACACACCTGTTTGATGCCTTTTTGTGCAATTACTCGCGAAGTCTGCTGGTTCGTTTCAGTTTTTTTCTCGTCTAGATTCCATATTCGACTAGAGTAATTAAGCTCAGGGTATTTAAGAAAAACAATTTCATAGTTTTCAAAAAACGTGCCAACATTATGTCTGTTGGACCCCACTACCCTTGCAACACTACACCCCTCAGCATCTCTCATTGAAAGACAGGGGTGGCGCTTCATAAATCCATATGACCAGTCCTTCACAGCCATCCTGCTGTGTTTCCAATTTTGGGGATAATTGATTTTACTAACTTCAGCTATTTCAAATGCTAATTTACGGGTTTCTATTGTTGTTAAACCATAAAACTATTTAGAATAATAAATCGAAAATTTTTTCAAGTCCTCTTCTTGCTGATCAGTGAACACTTTGCGAACATCACAGCGAGCTTTCATATCAACTTCACTGTTAGGGTCATTGCAAATCTTCTTTACATATCTTGCTAGTGTTTGAAACTTTAAGCCTAACTGATCTGCAGCATTCCGGACTAACTGGCCTTTTAAAACTAGTTTAACCCCGTCTTTCTCGGTTTCGGCATTGTTTTGGGTTTCTTCTTTTCCCTTATAATCTTGAAACCTCTGAAGAACCTAAAACAAAGACAACTCTAAAAATAACTGCAAAAGTTATTTTTAAAGGAGTCTTGTTCTACTCGATAATTTTTATAATTTCTCCACCTACACCACTTACTTTTGTCTTAACGTGCCCCATTCTGCAGTAAGCAAAAAAAAAACCCTTCATTCTAACCTACATTTGTCACAACTGTTGAAGATTAATGGTGCCAGCTGTGCATTAAGATCCGAACCTTCCAGCTCTAATTAGGATGAAATCTTAAAAGCAGTGAAATAATAAAATATATCACATTACCTTTGCACAAAGAAAAAAAAATTAAGGTTCACAAAACAGATTTGATGTGGTAACAAATTTAACTAACAGCACCAACTGTTCCAGTCAACGTCTGTTGTCTTTCTGAAGTAAAAATAACATATGAATCACAGTGTAGCCAACTTCAAGCAAATAATTTCCCTGAAACACCTACTTTCTCAACGTTCCCCGTGTCTCAACGTACCCCACTTTCCCCTACTTTGCAGTCTCATTTAACACATTGCCTTTATATTCGTTCATATTTTCAAAATGACGGTCATTTAAATATTTTTCGTTAAGGTTAGATATCAGAGGAGCAGTACTTTAGAATTTGTACGAACTTGGTGTACATATACTATATACAAATTTGACTTTACTTTTGTGTATTTTGCTATCCCTGTGTTCATGTATTTAAAATGGCGGCCATTTACATATGTTTAGCATAGTTTCCTATATCTGAGGATTTTTTTCTCAGAATTTTACCAAACTTGGTAGGTACACATGTACTACATATAAAGCTGACTTGACTTTTGTGTACTTCGTTCGTTCGTCCTGTGTATTTTTTTTTTTTTTTTTTTTTTTTTTTTTTTTTTTTTTTTTTTTTTTTTTTTTTTTTTTTTTTTTTTTTTTTTTTTTTTTTTTTTTTTTTTTTTTGGAAATTGCAGCCAAATTTTATATTTTTGCGTGGTATAATATATAATTTTGATAATTTCACCAAACTTTGTACACGTATAATACATTCAAAGCTGACTTGAGTATTGTGTATTTTAATCCTCCTGTATTCGTATTTTCGAATTGGTGGCTTTTTACATTCGTAGCATAGTGACTCATATCTTAGGAAATATTTCTTTAGAACTTCAACAATCTTGGTACACACATACTACATACAAAGCTGATTTTAAATTTATGTATTTCGTTCATCCTGTGTTCATATCTTCAAATTGGTCGCCTTGATAATTGTTTTCAGCATAGTATCCTTTCTCTTAGCACATATTTTTCAGAATTTGTTCAAACTTTGTACACATACACAGCATACAAATTTGATTCGACTTTTGTGTATTTCGTTCATTCAGTGTTCATATTTAAAAAACGGTAGACATTTTTATGTATATATATATTTTTTTGCGTAAATGACTAACATGATAAAAGAGTTTAAGGAATGTCATCAAACTTGGTGTACATACTTCAAACTAATCTGACTCGACTTATGCATATCTTGTTCATTCTTATGTAATATTTTGAAAACGATGGCTACTTTTTTAACTTTATGATAAAAAGACATTCCAGAAAATGTTTTCCCCAGTTTTATTAAACTGGGTACCTGTATATCACGTAGTAAGCTGATATATATTTTATGTATTCTGTTTATCACATGTCTGAATTAATATTCTTAGATATACATAAACGATTTTCACATTCAGTGTAATTTGCACCCACTTTCAGAAAAGTAGGCAACTTTATGTTGTGTGTGTATCGTGTGAACACAATGAAAACATTAAATACATTGCTACAAACCTGCTAAACAATTAACTTAGTGTTCGTGTGAATCACTGTTTTCGATCCCTGTCAAAATTGTCTGATTCTAGCCCTACATACATCAAACGTATGTTTATTTACCGTTTTGATTACTGCTTATGACAGTATGTATTTATTTCGAAGTTTCGTATCAATATATACACGCTGCATTGTTAATTTTTAATACACAGCCCGTATTGAAAAATTCGTGATCCGGAAGCTGTATACACATCTAATTATAATTGCGTGTGTCAATACGTGATTGATTTTAAAAAGTAAGTAACCCCATTGATAAACAGGGCTGATTCACAGGCAATATTAAGCTATAGGAAATCACAATACACAAACTGACAGTTTCACAATTAATTTCCTGACTGCATTTTTATTTTTTGTCTGCCCTAAAAACGACAGCAGTATTTCAAGTTACAGTGGCCAAAAGCGACCTTATTAATTCGCTGCATCACTAATAAGTCGCTTGATAAACGTAAATTTTTCTGTCAAACAGTGATCCCTAAAATTTATCTCACGATTACCCACAGTTAGCGAGGCTATTTTTTAATATATGAACGTCACTTATTATTTTATACAATTACTCAATTTAAAATCAATGTTCATAAAATATCTAAAGAGTAGTCGTTACTCACAACCCATGCAATTGCACAACTTCTGTGTTTCACAAGATATAAATACTTAATTAAAGTGGAAAGGAGACTTTTATATTTTGGTTAAAGATATTTAAATGGCTACATCAATTATGCATAGTTGATCTTGTATGTAAAATTCGGTCAGTAAATCAACAAATTTAAAATGAACGTGTGAAATAAAAAAAACATCACCAATTGAACGGATACAAAAGTTATAAAAAACTGCGGAAGGCACTACTACTTAACACTGAGTTGGAAAATACACAGGTCTAATCAAACTTATATAACTTCTATCACAAACGTGTAACCAAACTGTATATGGCTATTTCAGACGTGAAAACCAGGTACATGATTTGTATGACACACATGGTCCATTTCAAATATTGGGGGTTTTAAAAGGCTGCGTCAACTTTTTTTTTGTATAGTATTCGTTTTCGTTAAATAAATGTAGGGTGTAACGAATAACCGGCAAATATTCTTTGCAAAAACATTACATTTTACTCTGATGTGCGTATAATTGGATGAAATCAGTATTGGGAGTATTTAGTCATTATAATTTGGTGAGAGTGGAATTTCATCTTAAAATTTAAATAAACTTAAGTTATTTCGTAGATACGCGTTAATTTTTCGAATACAGTGCACGTAATGAAAGGTAAAGTAATTAGCTACGTCAGTACTGAAGTATTTTCATTTCAATCTTGCAAAATTTTTAATCAGGTAGGAATTAAGATATATTTATCGTAATAAGCAACACGTGCCCTTGAAGGTGGATTCTAAGAATTACTTGTGTTCACTTCCGGGTGCAGCAATAGTTTTCTATCTATCAGACCATAACTATAACTTTAACTTTTAAGTTCATTTAACACGAAAACGGTGAAACCTAGAGAGTTGCAGCAAGATTGCCTGATTGTCTGATTACGACACATTTGCGGCATCAAACATACCTTCTTGGTCACAGCGCCCGTATTGTATGCAACAACAGGCTGCAATTACTACTTTTCACACAGTTTGAAAGTGTTCGACGCAACATAAATTTATTTTATCACAGATTTCGGTTTACTTTCATTACATACCACGTTGTGTTCCTCTAACGCAAGTATATTTCATAATATCTCGCAAAATATGATTTTTTATTTTCACTGTTTGTGGCTACAAACGAAGGCGGGTGTCGGATATCAAATCTTTTCTTTTCAGACCCTTAATTCCCTTCCAAAATTTTATCTAATGTTTCCGAAAATGTCATGTGTGTCTGTGTGTGAGTGTGTGTGTACATATATTAATTAATTATACACTCATGTGTGTGTGTGTGTAACTCGGAACGTTGTTTATTGATAGGTATTTAAACCAGAGCCCGATCTGTTCGAACTACAAACGTAAAAAATTTAGTGCGGGTTCGTTTCAGGGCGTAGGTACTTAATAACCTAGTGGGGATTTTTTTAAGTTCTACCTCTAAATGAATTTAAATATGCGAAATTTTTTTTCGTAACTCTAATTACCCATCGAACTGTTCGATATATAGGCCTTTCATGCCTTGCCAATTTTCTTTTCTTTTTTTTTTTTTAAGTGAAGATTACTGTATAAGAATATGTTAGACGCGGCAATTCATAAACCGGCCTTGAAGCTGAATTTTGTTCGCATATAAATAAAATAATTAATTAACTAAATACGCGAAAAGCAATTTCAGGATTTTCCGAAATATACGATTTTTTTAAGAAATCGTCGACGTAGATCTAACCTAACAAGCATTCGTTGTGGTTTTCACTGCAAAGTGTTCACCATGCAAATTTCTCAGATGTAAATTATCTAGCTCTTTCAAATTTGGTTCGTTTGTTAGTAAAATGACGTAAAATTTGTTTTGGATTATTCCTTCCTATCTATCGACATATTCGAGATGTTAACGTGACCATTGTTTGACGATTCAGTTTACGTGAATTCCACAATATGTGTGATCATGATTTTACCGAACTCGACACTGAATAGGTAAAACGGCGAAATAATAACCGATTCACATTGAACCCTTTTAACTTAATACACTCACGTGAATGATTCTTTCTTCTTTAACAGAAAATAATTTTACAATTTTTCAAAATCCTACGCCCAGGTAAGTATAAATTGGTGAAAAATTTGTAATTTTTAACGCATTTTCGATACATTACAAACCCGAAAAACAATCATCGATGTTTTAACTTCAATGGGACACATATAAGAACGTCTATAATGTGTTTTAAGGTTTTTTTTAAATGTAATACCAAATTGTGTGACTAAATGTGGAATGTGCTTTTGATAAGCTGTCGATACCTGTTCAACCCATTCAGATGTCTAGTCGATTTACGCTAGATGAATATTATTACATAAATAGCAAATAACAATAATCGGGTGTTTCTAATTTCGACTTATTGCGTTTCTGTATTGATTAAACATTTTATAAGTGAACAGTCAATTTATCTTCGATCAAAAAGTCATCATGTTGATTTTTACATGAGCAGGTTACTTATACAAAAATATAAAATGTGTTTGTTAGATTTTTAGAAATTCCGCCCTTGAAAAGGCGGTAGGGAATATAATTTACTTCCTATTAACTTGCGTTATTTACCTAAACGGTCGAAATTTCTGAATTTTTTACTTAAGAATGTTACATTTTAAACATCTAAATACTGTACAATTTTTTTAATGGATACATTTACTAGCAACCATGTAGGAATCATTTTAAGACCTTTAAACAGATTTTATAAGACACAAGTATGACCACCGAAAAAAAAATATAATATACGGCGTTACCTTTAGAAATCGAATTTATACGTAATGCATGGACCTGTAACAACTAGTAGCTATTTTTAAAGAATTCTGTCAATAATAGTTGGCATGCTACAAGTCTTAAACATGAGCAAATCTGTCTGTGGGCATCTAGAGCGTGTGAGTATATGTATTTGCGTGTGTGAGAATATGTAAGTGCGTGTATGTGTTATATATAATTCAACATTTAAAAGGTAATATGATAACGTAAGTCAAACAGAATCGTCTTAAATATTCTCGCTTGTACAGTTGACCTGACTACATTAACAAACAACAAAGACAGGCTATGAGAAAGTAAGTTACACAAGATTATTACCTAGAAAGGCTGGACTCAAGTCCTCTAAGAAAAGACGCTGTATATTGGAACTAAATAAACGAGGTGATCCTAACTGACAATATATTAGAATGTCTCACCATTCCTCCAATTTAAATATCTGGGAGCAGTTATACGACCCACGGGGCTGAACACGTACTGTAACATAGATAGAATACTGATCATACAAAAGACAGGCTCTCCTGGAATCATTATTTAAACAACGCAGTATCTCGTAGTGCAAATCTATGTCACTATATCACAGGGATTTTACCAGGTGCTCTACATGCGGCGGAAACCACAGAAACCAAATGAAGAACCGAAATTCATGAGATCATGAAATAAGAAATAAAATCCCTCAAGAAAGTGTACGAAGCAGATTTCAGAAACTTATCTTGGTTTAAACGACCCACAAAGAACTATATGAAAACATACATTTTCAGAAAATGACGTATACAATTATTCTGGTTTCTATATTGGAGGAAGGAAAAAAATACTTAACAGGAACATTTTCAACATCAACACAAGGAAATTAACGACTGACTGAAGATAACTTGTAAATTCCTAGAACTACGGAAAATATCAGCTAAGGATATCAGGTACAGAAGCCGATTCATTAACAAAATTTAAAATAATATATTTGAAAAAGAACTCAAAAAAATTAAAGTTATACACAAGAGACGATAAAGTAAAGTAGTGAAAAATTTAATAGAGTTTAGGAAGAAAAAAGAATTGAAGTCAACCTGTGTTTGGTTCGAGTGTAGGCGCTAACTTTTAGGTATAAGTCGAATGCCAACAATTTCAATTAAATGGGGTCAGTATTGGGAGTAAAATTTAAACGTAAATAAAATACAATAATACATACACAAGGGATAGCCGTGCCTTCGGAAACGCATCGCAGATGAGTGAAGCTGCCATTTTAGTGTCACTTTATGACGATCCAATGAGATTAGTTCGTAAAAGCATTATATACACATACACATATATGTATACACTAAACTGGATTTATGTATTTACACAAAACTAGCCACGTGACGCTGCTAGTCTCCTGTGCCTTATTTATTTGCATGTAAGAGTAGTAGAAATGCATATATTATCAAGTTTCCAGCGGTACTGCATATAATTCAGGCTCCAATTACAGTTAAGCATAAAAAATGTTTACCCACGTAAAACAAGATATTTAACTGTTTCACTAATGGATTTTTAAAAATTCATAGCTGAAGAGAATGAAAATTTATCTAAAAAATATCTTGTTTTGAAGTTTGAAATATGTATATTGGTATTAGAACTTGTGTTTGAAAATTTAAGTCAGTTGTACAGGTTTATTCGAAAATAATTTCCTTTTCATATGGCGTAAATTTAGGAACAAAACTGCATGGGTAGTATGTCATTTTCCAAGTAATAAACGTGTAATTAAGAAATTAGGCTTCCGCAAAACTTCGTAAGTATGTACCTAGTAAAAAATATTGTTTTGAGTAATTTAAGGGTTGATTTATCAAAAGGAAGATGTCACGGTTCGAACTGAACACCGGCTCTATTAAATTTAAACTAATTAAATGAGATTCATTATTTACTAAATATTTTGTTGAAGTTAGTTTAATATTTGTTTCTTTACGCAGAACTAACCAAAAGGACACAAAAGAAGACATGGGTAGAGCAGGTTACCGAAAAACTTTTACATGTGAACATATTATGATGACCCTTGGAGTCAAACCAATTATAAAATGAATATTTTACATATTATCTTCCTGTCGTTAACTGCGTAAATTTTACTAGACAATAGGCACGCAAGTCGCAAGTAATTATACTTAGTAACAGCATTTTTTTGTTTCAATGTACAAATATATAAACAATTATTCAAACATAAAATATGAAGAAACGTTATCAGTGACCCAGTTATAAATTCATATTTCTGAGGGAAATTCGTCTCTTTTGATTTGATGAATACTGAACTTTCAAAAAGAAATATGTGTGTGCTATGCTTTGTAAACGTTTTTAATAGTTTGTTACTGCCATGTAATTATCTTTAAAAACCAACTGATAATTTCTTATGTGCGGTTTTCTCGCTAAAGTGAACGTTGTGTCAGATGTTTGTATCATTTCGGCACTCGCAAAAAGAAGTATTCTAAAAGTTATAAATGATGTAAGTGTATATATGTTATCGCTGTTAAATAGAAATTCCAGTAGGTACCAAATAACTAATTTATCAGTGGTTGAAGTCAAAAGAGATGACCATAAAACAACTAATTTTACAACGAAAAGTGCATTACAAAATGTGGTACTCGTTGTTTGGAATAGTCTTGAGATGAAATGCCCCTTCAAGTCGATGGAAACTGCAGCTGTTGCACAAGATACTACACACGTGAGTCTGAAGTGCGTTGCTATCCGCCTGAAGTTGATGTGCGTTGCTGTTACGTCACCCAGGGCGCAACCAAGTAATGTTTACTGCTGCTTCAGGAATACATGAAACTGCGTTGAGCAAGCTACAATATTTGATATATGTTGTAATAAATTAAATCAGCTATATCGGTGAGCAATTGTTTTGTAGTAGTAAGTGGCTAACCAAATTTGTATGACTTTAACGTCAAGGTGGTACGGCAGTACTCCTAAAATCGTTTCTCCTAAAAAGTGTTTAAACCTGTCACTTGACATAACAGACATGTCTCCTAAAGTCAGTCGACCAAAAAAGTCACTAGACCTACAGGCAGTAGACCGAAAGTCATTTCTCCTAAAATTAACTTCACAAGTCATTACGCATACAGTCATTTCACTAACTGTCGTCGGATCAAAAACAATTTAATTTTTCGGTCCGGGGAAGTCATGCAGATCCAGAAACCTGTAGTGCTCACAGGCAGTAGACATCAAAGTCGTTTCTCATAAAATTAATTTCACAGAAAGTAATTTCTCATACAGTCACTTTTCCTATAGTCGTTGGGCCGAAAATGGTTCTCTATTTATGTCCGGGGATATTTCTTAACCTCAGCAACAGTCAGTGTTCCTACAGGCAGTAGACCTAAAGTCTTTTCTCCTAGAGTCACTTCACCTGTCATTTTCCCTACAGTTATTGTTCCTAAGTCGTTCATCCTACAATTATCATAAACGACTTTCGGTATACTGACTGGTACTCAAGTTGTGTTACATTTAAAGAGTAAAAAAAAAAAAAAAATTAAATTCGTGAGATAATTTTATTATATTGTACGTGGTAAAATGTTTTATACATAAAATACTGCGACTTAAATTAGCTGAACTAACTTAGTCTTGCCATTTGAATAAAAACGATTAAATATCACGTAATTAAACCATTGAAGATAACTGACTAAATAATTTAGAGAAATAAACTTAACACTTATCTGTCAAACCCACTCACGGTTTCCGTTCGATGAAGCTGTGTAAGGAAAGGAACTGCAGGAACCCAGGCATGCAGGCTCCGAAGAGCAAGCTCTACCAACTGGGGCACGGCTCCCGCCGACAAAGCGATACCCCCGAGCCGTCTCCAGTGGCAATCCCCAGGAGAGAAGTGCTGCAGGAAGCTGGTGGTTTCAGGAGATGATGCCTCTGGGTGAAGGGGACGAGGAAAGGAAACTTGCACCGTAGAAAGATGAGCAAACTCAGGAACTTCGCCTCTCCTACTCCCTCTTCTGAACCAAGCCTCGCTAAACCCTAGGGGTAGAAGGAGAGATCCTAACTTGCGCACCCCCTTGACACCCTAGGAGGAAGCGGGTGTGAGAAGGGGCGACACCCCTAACAGCCGGGGACGAGTAGTTAATAGCCAGAGACGACCCCAGCTCGACGCCTCTGCAGACATTATCCAATATCTCGGATTGCCTGAGGGGTTGGCCAGGCAATGCAAACACTCGCCCGAGGGGTGGGGGGAGAGCAAGGCCCAGTGAGGCTACGTGTGTGTTTGCAATCGTCCCAGGAGGATATTACCCGGCGGGATTACGCCCCTGCTAAGGACTCGCCAGCCAGATACTGGAACACTGTCGCTGCTGCTAATACGATGTCAAGGGACGACCAGCGATAACAATCTAATTGCGCAGATGAGGCACTGCAGAGTCTGCTACGAGAATTACTACAAATATTGGCAAATAATACAGGATGTTCGGAAACGGCCGTATATTAACAACCTCCACGCAACCCACGGGTAAGGTTTGAATGTTAAAAGTTTGTCACAGGATAATTCTGCCGCTGGAGCACTGGTATCGGTAATGGATGCAAACTGCCCAATCGCAGAGCTGTCCTGAGTTTTAAGTTACGTGAAGTTGAAAACTTAAAACTCGAAATTGGTTCATTTACACTTTAAAACTCAGTTAAATGACTTCTGTTATTTTCAAGTCTGTTTAAATTTAATTTTAGTACGGATTCGTATTTTTCTGGCCCCTCTGTGATAGCAGCGAAACTAGCGACAGAAATTTCTCCTGTGCTAAACTCTACCATAAGGAAACACATTTTATTACTAACCCGTAGCAGAATTAACCTTATCCATGGGTTAATTAAGAGACGAAACATTGGTGGCAAAATGATGTACCAAGGCATTTTGCTTGCCCATAGCTTGAAGTGAGTATGTTGAGTATGTTAGTCCCTTCTTACGATACACAGATAAATTACTAGGCGGTGTACCTTACTCTTGGTGAACGTCTTGCCTAGAATAATACTTATAAAATATTATGCATTGTGACCTCAAAAACGTAATGTATAATTAATATTCTTTGATTGTTACAAACGTAACTTTGATTGTATTAACAGGTGGAAGCAAATAATGAATTACCTTATCCTGAACCACTGATATCACTACCTTTATCCGCATATTATGCGCTTACGTTTTGAATTCCGAGCAGTCCAAACATAAAATTTCGTTTACCCGACGAAACGTATATAAAAAAATAACTTCACGCGGAGAGCAACAGTGAACTTTCTCCGTGATGTGCTATAGATTGTAAGCAACAATTGTTGTCCTACAGCGTTTTACCACTAATATTTTCATCTCAAATGTAGACCAGGGTTCGCATGGTGTGCTTACTTACGGCCGTTTATGAACATTTGCATTAGACAGCTGGTTTGTTGCGCAAGTTATCATGCACACATGCTCTGCTGCGTGGTTTGCAAACCCTCCTAGCGCAAATGAATAACACCAGCAAAGTCAGTCACCATTATTTATTGAAATACGTACACAATCAAAAAAATAATGAATAGAGAAATTCTGTCTCGTGAGTAAACCATATTTTATTCTGTTTGATGCTCGATCATTGATTTATATGATGGTAACCTAAATTTATTGAAGATAACTAACTAGGTAAAATAAGCACAAAAATAATGTTATTACACGGTTATGTGTGCTTATTGAACGCAGGAACATCACAACCAGTTGTAAATGGCTGCAGTTGAACGACGTGTTATTAGGAATAAGAATACCAAACGCGTGACTCTAAAAACAGTGACATTTAGAACACAATCAAATAATGAAATATGTGTTGACTTACTACAGTAGGTTGCTAATTCACACGGAAAAAACTAAATATAATAAATATTTTTGCACTCTTAATTCTTTAAATGCGCTTCGTATTTTTTATATATTTTTTTTTCATATATAAATTAAGAGAGGTGGTTGATCTAACAGCACAATTTTGAATTGCGTGCACACCTTCGTAACGTAACAATTTACGAATTTTAAAACAGCGTTACTCTCCTAGGACTTTTGCTATGAATTTTTAGTCAGGCGGTTTATTTAAGCGGTGGCATGCCCTCCTGGAAGATGAGGTTCAGCAGTGATAATACACTCGTAATGAATTTGGGAGAACCTGGGTTCAATCCACAGCTCCGGCTATCCTGATTTCTATTTTCCAGGGTTTTATGTGTGTTAATGTGTGAGTGTTTGTATGTATATATTCATAATTCTTTTTTTACTGTGGAAAAATATGTATACAAATTTTAATCAATATTTCCAAGATCTACTACGGCGCTCCAAGTGTAAATACGTACGTATTCAATGAACTGGTGGTATGTAGTATAAAATGCGTTTTATGCCACATTTCCTATTAATATTTATTCCATGGTAAGCCATAACCAAGGCATATTACGTAGGTACTGTATAATCGCCTCACGTTTGCTCTCACGGAGGCAGTGCAGCAAGTTTAGTTATTTATTGTAATTAACTGGAAAGTTCTCAGAATTAATTAACTAACTTATACTATCTTAAACTGTTTGAGGAAGGCACAGTGCGTTATGAAATATCACTTTGAAATATTTGGGCTTAAATTATCGTTAATGAAAATGACAGTTGAAAAAAGTGGATATGGACTAGGGCCTATAAAGAGCTGTGCTGGATTAGATTGGCATATTGGATATTTTCAAGAAAACTCGCACACAAGTGGCATCTTCAAACACGATGTAATAACAACGGAATGATCCCGACTAATATTTGGAAAGGTTTGACTTTCTGGAATATGAAAGCTTGTCTATCACTACGACGTCACTGGCAAAAAAGGCAGATACAGAGGTTTTACAGCAACGGCCGTGAAATAAGCACACCACATGAATCCTGGACTCAATTGGAGACGAAAATGTCAGTGGGAAAATGTTGTGTAACATAATTTTTCGCGCACAATGTGGAAACACACCACGGAGCAGGACTAAGTCAATTCTTGCGCTCAGCGTTCAGTTGTTATTTTATGCATGTTACGTCGAGTAACGTAAAATAATGTTTACATTGCACATGATTTTAACCCACACCTATAATATGATGGTCGTAACAGTGGTAGTAATACATCTGTGTATCGCAAGAGGGGACTTCCGTGCTATGTTGCCATAATATTGTACGCGTAAAATGTCATCAAACAACAATTTGTCACGTACATTTCTGTCTCCAGTTTAGGCCAGGATTTGCCGAGTGTGCTTATTGTACGGCCATTTCTGGACATACAGTATTTTATGCAGAGACCTATGTTGAAGTTACATAACTGTTGTCACAAATAAGGTTGTAACAGTGATAGTTGATATACACACATTAAATAATGCTGCTGTTGCAAATTCTGTAATCCATGGAACTCATGTAAATGTTGATTATACTGCTAATGCATACATTACAAGAGATTCATGAGAAATGGTTGAGCCAGATAAATATTGTACAAAAGTTATAAGATATCCTTACGTAGGCTATATTATTTCAAAATCATAAAATTTCTGTATATTATTAATATTTCCCGTACGGAATCTAAGGTACTCTATAAAACAATTTTGCAAAATTTACAAGGATTTTCTATGTACTTTTACAAATCTTTCTAAAATTTCAAAGATATTCTTTGTAAAATTATTAGTTTATGAAGTTACAAAAGTAAACTTTGTAATACTACTAAGAAATTCTTTGTACCTATACCGACGGTTCCTGCACTGTAAATTATTTTGTAAAATCTTCTATGATTTGTCTTCAACAGTGTTTTTCCGTGCAAGTTATACTTAAAGGTTTTAGATGTCTCTTAGTGGATTTTGCATAAAGTAGCTGTGGACATTTTTGTTTTAGAACCAGTACTCTTTGACCATGTACACTGTTAAAAATTTTCAAAAATTCACGGACATATTTAGAGAAAAGTACTGTAATTATACAAAATTTGCTTCCGGAATTTTTTTTTTACAGAAGTTTGTCTGTAATGCCAGTTTGCGGATGTTTTACCTAAACTTTCCGTAAATTAGAGGAAATATGTTTCTACAATTTTAAAGTATATTTTATTATGTTTCTTTAAGAAATGCTGGTACTAATGATCACTAAGACTCAGGAGTTAATGTGCATGCACACTGGTGCGAAACGAAGAGAAGACAAGATAATTTAAGTTAACAGAAGCAAAGCGCTGTTTCATGATTGTCCACACTTTGCCGCGAGCGAAGGAAAGAGATGCGCAAGGGCAAATGGCCAAACAGCCCAGTAACAAATGTTCCGAGGACGCCACACACATCTTCTATTCTCCTCGCTTCACCCATCCTGCAGTGGGCGGCCACACACGTCACTACATGGAACTTATCACAGCTGACAAATATTCGCACCTCTTCTCTGCATTCCGCGCCAGCGGGTATGCACCTTTAAATATATTTATTTCTATATAGTAAAACGCTTTCTCTCATAATGACATCAATGAATTTCTGTAAAATCAGGATCTCAGAAACAAAATGTGATATCTTTTAAAGTTTGTCTCTTACCACTGCATGCAACTCGCATACTTACTAAATTGTCACTTTGGCAAAATTGTTAAGACTGTCCGCCCGGAGATAGCAAGCTCGCAGGTTCGAGTCCTGGCAAAAATTTTTCTGTTTACTGAATGATACATCAAGATCTAGAAAAACGTAACAAATAAGAGTAATTCGTATTTCTGGAAAATTAAGTGCCAGTAATTTAAAGGAATTACATTATGTGTATGGAAAATGAATTATCCGTAATTTTATGGAGAATTCCGTCATGAAGCAAAACTGAGTGTTCGTTGTTTAACGAAGATTTCTGGATAATTTTTTGCCTGTACTTTTCCGTAATTTCACAGAAATGTTTTCTAACAGTGTAAGATTGATTTCGTGTGTTGGAGACTGAAATATATTATTGTATATAGAGGCAAAGTTGTGTACTGTGTGCGCAATCATCGATTTGACATTATATTGGATATGTATTTACCTGAATTTTAAATACGGTGCCAGCAAAATTTAAAATATTTACATTATCAATAAGCAAATTTAGACTGCACAATTTGTTATACGTGCACTAGCTACGTCCAAAAGTGTGAAATGTTTGATTTAAAACCAGTCCAAATGCGTAAAAGCTAATATTATTACCCACATGAACACACTTATTACCTAAACTTACACACGTGGCTGCAATAAAGCATTAATTTAAATTCTAAATATGTATAGTTTATTTTTGTGTAGAAGACAACGCGACATGAGAATTGTTTACTGTGTGTCAAAACAAATCTCACGAAAACAGATTGCGGTATGAATGGCAATTTGGTTGGATGAATTTTTCTTTTTTGAAGCCTACATACTTGGTAGCAATAAAGACGAAACAGGTACACGCCAAATGTATTATCTCCTCTTCTCAACATGCGAGCAGTCATTGAACTTCAACGCTGTGAACTGTCATAACTACCAGTCAATGAACTTCAACGCTCAGCTGTCATACTTAGGCCTACAAATTTTAATATTGCAATCCCGTTTACCAGGTTGTTTATCTGCACTGCGGTAGATCGTATATATGAGTTAATTTAATAAGCTATTATAATTGTTTACAGGAAATCAATCTACAAAAAGGACACACTTTCAAGAGCGATTGCCCAGCACTGACAAAACGAAACACACGTTTAAAGTACAATTTCGGAGTCCTTCAACCTGGACAAAAGATATTTTTTTTGCTCAGTTGTCACTAAGTTTAGCCTCAGAATGGTGCAAAACTAAGTAAGGGGATTGGTTCGTTCAATTAATTTAATTTTTAAGTTGTGTTGCAGAGCACATTCAAATTCTCGATCATATAGACTAATGTTACATGATGAGTGTAGTAAAATTATTAGATATTGTTTTAACTAAGCTCCCTAGATGATAGGCGTATATAAACGATAACTACAAAAAGGAAGGAATCAAGACTTATGATAATAAATTAGCTGCATACTGCTGATGTATTCATGGTTATTGAATTAAATTTGAATTTTTTCTGTAAAGATTGGGTTACAATAATTGAAAAATTATTCTGAAGTTAAATTTAAATGTTTTCTTACCGAACAACGTTTCACTCCAGGCAATGACTCGTAGCAGGCAATCTGAAAGAGTGGGTGAACTTTTTAAATTCCCTCAAATGCCTCACGAATAAAGTTTAGTTAACAAGCAGTTTTGTTATCTTGACATAAAACGTTACGCTCCCGGGCACAACGTACAGAATATACAGTTCTCATGTTTTTTCCATGCACTAACTACTCCTGTCATGGGACGTACAGTGAATAGGGTACAGACATTAGAGCGATAAAATAACAGGCCACTGCTTGAAGTCACATCATTATAGCGTTGCGACGGCAACATCACGTGCTTTCCCATCGTCTTACAAATATAAGCGATGAAGTACTGGTCTCGCACTTCGGAGTAGCTATTATTGCTTCTTCGCTTGCATGAGTACCACGTGTCAAACAACTTCATGAAGGCTGACCTCTCAGTAACAATATTGAGCACTCTTCGAACAACATGATTGATGCTTATATCTACGGCAAAGCAGACTGCCTCAATTTGCTCCAGTTTATTAATATATAACTACTTACCTAACATTTGTAAGGGTTTTTTTTTTCAATTACGGTAACTGTTATATTTGCAAATGTTTATTTACACAATAAATAAACTTGTCGGAAACAACTTCCCGCCAACTGTACTCCTTCCATGAGGTTCTAGATTTTGTGTTCTTACCATGCCAGTAGAATTACTTTGGAAAGGACATGGATAATTTGAAATGAAAACAAAAATTTTGACCTGTTTTTTAAAATGAATATGTAATTATTTGATAAAATCTATCCAAATATTCGTGTGTAAATCACCGCCTTACAAAGAACTCATGTTTAACTCATTTTCAGATTTCTGTTGGCATGTCTGTTTGTGAATATTTTCTCTACATTTCTAGACATAAAGCAGCGCCGTTCACGGCCGATGGCGAACATTCAAAATATCTGAAAAGGGCTTAAGATGTCAGACGAGGGATTCCGTTTGCAACTGAGGGTTATTTAACACATCAAGAAATCAATAACGTCAAAACTCATTCAACCGTTAAACGTTAACCACTTACAAAAATCAAAATCAAACAAACGTATTATTTTCGCTTACTGTGCGTGTCTTAACTAATTTTTTCCCCCTGAACCTTAATTAATAATTCGCTATCTCAAGTTCATTCAGTTATCCACGGGATTATGTAAAAATATATTTATTTTCTTTCTTTGGAGAAAATTGAACATCATTATAGTTTATAAATTCGTTTAAAATACTGATTTACGCGATCATCAAACGTAAAATAAATATCCTGAAAACTGCAAATATTTCAAGCATTTTACCAGACACATTGAAATAAAATATCGCCCTTTTTCGATACACTGCCTCAAGTTCATTGCAGTTTTTGTAACTCAATATTTCTGTCTTTAATAAAAATGCTAAATTGCTGAAAACTGATTATTTTATTTACCTTGATTTTACCAAAATATGTTCGTTGCGTATAACTTGTGATCTCCAAAAATATTCTAAGATCAAAGGGAAAACCTATAGACATTCTCTCAGTACTCCAAAAGCGGGCAAACTCATGCTAATCCGTTTTCCATTTACGAACCGATCCAAAAAGGTTATCGACAAAGCATAGCAAAGCTAGATTAAGATGCGACAATAATGTGGAGTATTTCATCAGTGCTGTAAGTAATCGTAATATTTTATATTACTGCTCTTTAAAAATGTATGATATTTTACAAGAAAAACCCTTTGCGAGCCTAGTTGCTAAAGAAATTCTTTGTAATACTAGAAAGGTTGTTTATGTGAAAAACACAGCGTATATGTTGGTTAAATTACAAGGCATGGAATTACATTTGCCCTTGCAATTTGTAAACAATTAATTTTTAATGTTCTAATTTTCATTATTTCTTTTAATTTTAAATCTAAGCAAACAAACAATTTTACAACTGCATATTTTAAGGAAAAACTGTTTGGACTTATTATGATTTGAACCTGCATATTTGTGATTTGATATCGCGCATCTTACCCCTGACACCACACCTTGAAAATATCGCGCAACTTACCACTATGTACCACCTTGACTTAAAAGGCTAAGTGTTAATTGTTTATTTACTGACATTTAGAAAAAAGCTCAATTATGTGGTTTTCTTTATTTTAAAATTTGGAATTAATATGGTGTTAACTTCTTTCCAGAGAAATGCGTACCAAAGTATGTGATTTTCGTATAACTTTATAAATTCACACAAACTTATAGCCCTAATTTTGTAAGAATACAATTTGTTTTTCTTTTAACACAGGAAATTTTTGTGACTTTACAAACAAATAACATTAAGAAGAAAATATTTTGTTGGGATACAAAAGTTTGAAAAGCTACAAAAAATGCCTTGTAATTATAACAATAATGTTTTACAGCATATGAAATGTGACGCAAAATTGCCACTATTGAGTTGGAGTATTTTATTTCCCTGCGACACGTGGACGAGTTACAGTGCAACATTCGCGGTGCAGAGATACTGCGGCTTAGACCATGGAATGGCAGTCTGAAGAGAGGGCCGTATGACGGCAGTAGTCGTAACGTGGACTCTATGGCGCCGGGCCGGTGGCAGTTTAGCGCCAGTTTACGGCCACGCAGCAGTTAGGGAGCATTACAGGGGATGGCGGATTATCCCAGCTCTCAGGGTGCGCTGCACCTCGGCCAGCCACCACAGCTGTGCGGTCTGCAGACACCGTCTACACCACTGATGGAGAAAAAATTGAGCTTTTACAAGTGAACACTCGAGAGTTTGCTCTCAGAACATTCCAGAGAATATGTGGTTGGGATTTAGTTAAAGGGATCTTTCTCCGCAAACCGCAGAACGGTGGGCAGATCTTGTCTATATGTTATTAACTATGTTTCCAATAGTCTTATCGTAAATATTTTTTTTAATCCAGAGCTATTCAGCATCCACGTATTTAATTAAAACTAAAAAAGTTCAAAATAACCTTGTAATTATTGAAATTCCATTAAAATACATTTGACCACCTACGTGTGCTATTGAAACGCGTTACAGTTACCGCTGACTTTTCAAAGTAAAAAAAAATTGAAAACTGGAAAATAAGTATCAGTTCGTGACATTTTAGAAGTTACGAAATTACTGCTTATATACATACAACGATTTACCTAAATCAAGCGCCAGAGAAACATTTGAAAAATTAATAGAAAAAAAATGTAAGGAATATGGTACAACAAATCGAGTAATATATAAATTAGACCAATGTTTTCCAAGAAAACTTCAGGCAGAAAACTCAAATTACAAATGCTTTGGTGTGGTGCAGTATACAACGTTTTTAATGTTTAGTAAATGATAAATATTTTTTTCAATGCTGGTAAGTGAAACCCTACAGTTTAATATTCACTGTGCCTAGACCAAAAGTAGCGCTTCAAAATGTAAATTGCATAATAACAAAATTTTATTAGACAAGAAACTTCACACTTTAGCATTTAAATTAAAATATTTTTTTTTACATAGTTCGTTGTTGCAAGAAATAATATTGCAACTAAAATTTCAACCATTGAAAAAATAAATCACTTGCTGTTCCTGCAAATTCAATATTAATTATAGTTGTCTTGCTTCCTGTATGCATCCATGTGTTTTCCTATTTAAATACAACAGTACTGAAATAAAATGTCAAGAAATTTACCTATATTCAAATATAACTACATATTTCGAGTGCATATGTTTGACTTAATAAACCCAACATAAAGTGAAGTCACCGGATTGTAGAAATATACCGTCGTCTGCAAACTACTTTTGCTCCACGCTGCGGAATCTGTATTTAAAAATTACACCGATAGGTAGAATGAGTTATTGCTTTGTTCGAGAATTAGTTTTCTGAAAGCTTTTTTCATTTGCAATCAACAAGGTTTCCTATATAACACTCACAGAATAAGAAATGTTAGTATATGAATAGTATTGCCAAATGGTGTTGAGAAATTGATATTCTGTGAATTGTTTGCTTTACAATTGCATTTGGAATGTAATTATTACTAAACAGCAATTTTTTGTTGCATGCATTTGATATGTATAGCATTATTGTGTAACGTTCATTGCAGTAAGATAAACTAAATTTCATTTCTGCAGTAATGTGTGTCATTGTATCGTGTGTTTGTAAGTGGAGGTTTTCTGTTTAGACAAATCAAGCTGCAGCCTAAACTGCTCGGATCTTGAAACGTGGAAATGTTTGTGCGGGTTGCCCTCAGGTCGTAGACACAAGCATTAAGAAGAGATTTTTCAAAATTCAACCCTAATAGGGATGAAAAGAGGTAAAAATATGTTTTCCAAGCTTCGTCGATACAGCTCGTACCCGACGGCCTTATCTTCGTAATTTTAACTTCAGTGGGAAACTCGTTTCTTGTAAAAATGAAACAAAGTACGTAAAGTACGCGACTACTTGTAACCCCGACAAAAAAAAAAGGGAGTGGCGTTATAAGTTTGACGACTGTGTCTGTCTGGCTGTCTGTTTTATAGTTTGTTGTATGTCTGTGTTTTCGTACCTCCCAAACGAGTGGACAAACTGCTGTGTTTATTTATTTTAATTTTAAACTAGTTTAACTGGGATTGTTCTTATCTGTATTAGATAAAAATCGTTAAGCTGTTGAAATGTTATGAGGTCTTTTACGAATTTGTTCGAGAATTTCATAGACATGCACAATGGGATATTTACTAAATATGAAAATCCACTACGTGTTGAAGCCTTCGGGCAGGGCCACAGTATGTATGCGAGAAGCCAGCTGCCTGATAAGCGAGACATTTATGTTGCCCGTCCGGAATGGGATATTAAGTTTAATTTCCCGTTTAATTTATTCAGTAAATTTTAAGTTTGGTACATGTTCGAAATTCCGAACGTCCTACAATGTTATGGTAACCTTTTTATTTTTTGCTGCGCCCATGCACGTAGTGTCTGTAATTCAATATAGTCATTCCTTGCAATCAAGAGCTGTAATCATAACAAATATGTAATCACTATAAATGTGCAATATATATATATATATGTATGTATGTGTGTATGCGTTAGCTGTTGACCGTAGCTACTTTTCTCGCCATTAATGCATCTTTGAAATTAGGCAGAGAACTGAAACCTTTCCAATTTGATGCATAAATGGTAGACAATGTTATTTGTGATTTGAACAAGAATTGCTACGTCACCATGCAGCTGATAAGACAGGGATTAAATCAGATACGTGACATCTCCCGTATTGTTTTCAATTTTAAAGGAATATATAATACATTGACTAAAATATTTTCTACAACCATATTAATGTTTAATTAAAAGGAAAAATTGGCAAGAAAGTAGATAAATATTATATGAAAAATAATGCAAACATCACGAATACTCACCGTTTGTTTAAAAAACAACTTCCGTAGATGTACCTATAGGAAAAAAAGTAGTTTTACTAGATCGGTATATCATATATAGAAACACCGGTAAATCGCGGGAAAAGTTGATTGTTTGCTAGGCTCCAACGTGCTATGTATAACACTGAAGTTGTTGTACCTATATTGGCTATAGTAAGAGACACTGGAAAATCGCGAAAATGTTTAGCATAGTCTCCAATAAACTGTAGTATTTTAACCATGACACGTGTGAACAGTTTTCTGACGAATCACTCACGCTGTGTGTCCAAGATGTACAAGTTATAACTGGGCCTGTTGAAGAGAGAAACAATACTTCAAATAAACCATAGCCAATGCAGATATAAAACATTCAGTGTTATATACAACATGTTGGAGCCTAGCAATTAGTCATCTTTTCCCGCGATTTTCCAGTGCCTCTAGCTATAGTTTATATGAAGCACTGTGACCCTCTTCAACAGACCCAATTAGAACTGTACAGTTTTAACACACAATGTGTGTGATTTACCGGGAAATTGTTCACACGTGTCACGGTTGAGATACTACAGTTCATTGGAGGCTATGTTAAATATTTTTCGCAATATTCCAGCGTCGCTACTCATATGCTATTATCTTTGACTGAAGATGGCCTGCGATTGCACCGCCTTGCGCCCGAGACGAAACTTAAGCAAGGCGGCAGCTGCGCAGCAAAGATGAAATACGATAGACGGGAAACTTGGAATTTATTTGACTTGTCCGCTCGAAGTCCGAAGTCGTGCTGCCATCTGTAGGTGTGGTAATTCATTAGGACTGCAATAACTAGCCTGCATTTCAGTGGTTAATCTAAGAACTACGTTTAATAGCATTTACTTGGCGGGCTATTCAAACCTTGAGTAGATATTTCAATGCAATGTTATTTATTATCTAGAAAATAATTCGAAATCCTGTAAACAATAACAGTATATTCTTTGACAGATACTTAAAAAAATTTTTGTGTCATATATGTAGGCCCTAAAAATATTTTTTTTCGAATGTTATTAATCCATGCTAACAGGTTTCAGGCTTTTATGTTATTGAATTTAATTATTAAACATATTTTAAGAATTTTTGCAGTATGTAACGTACGAAAAATATTTTAAACCTCTGTGAGGAAATGAATTGTGTTACCAGGATTTCACATTACTTTCTGGATAATGAATAATACAAGAATTAAATTAAGTATGTAGCGCTTGTGTACGATGGGAAAGAATAGAAGTAGTTCTACTCAACTGTGACAATGGGTTGCAAAAGAACAAGTAGCTCAGTAACCCGCATATTAAATGTTGTTACTTGATGTTTACTGTAAGGCAGAACTCAATTTGAATTACTGTTAGAAGCATGATAATTAGAGACAATGGAAATTCGCGAAAATATTTGTTTTAATGTCTCCAATAAACTGTAGTAACTCAATCGTGACACTTGTGAACTATTTCCCGGTAAAGCACACACATTGTGTGTTAAAACTGTACAGTTCTTATTGGGTCTGTTGAAGAGGAACACAGTGCTTCATATAAACTATAGCCAATATAGCCTTCAGTGTTATACATAGTATGTTGGAGTCTAGCAAACAATTTATTTTTCCCGCGATTTACCAGTGTCTCTAATGCTAATGTATAACACTGTTAAATAAAACTTGATGTTGCAAAGTAAAACTCTGATTTAGATTTTGCCAGACCTATGTAAGTCAACAAAATAAAAATAATCGCATTTTAATGTAATATAATAGTAGGCCTACAACTCAAGTGAAAAAAATAATTACAGCAGAAAAAAACCGTGTCTCTTAATAAGAATCATTGCCAAAGTACAAAAAATAAACAATTGTTTTAATTGAAAATAAATAAGCTGGATTATATTTACACTATCTACTAGCAGATCATCTTTGTAAATATATTGCATAAATATTTTGTGTCCAGTACTTTCAATTTCATGTTCTCATCCATGATATCAAATTGTACCTTTTATTTGCAAAACGTGTTGATATACTAACCATACAATGAAATGTACTTTTTACGTAACTGGTCTCAAATTTTACTTAACTATACAAGTATTATCTTACAGCTTCTTGTCCAGCTTATCAAAATGCTGAAATACCTTCAGTATAAAATGAAGGGACAGTAATTGAAACCATTACTTACAGTAGAAAAATACTGTTCTTCATTTGAATACTACATCTGAATTTCCATCCGACGGAGATGTTTTCAAATTAGTTTTAATTAAGGATATTCTTAAATATTATTTTTAGAAATTTGACTAAATGTGTACTTGGGGCCATACGAATCAATACTGCACTCTTTGTTGTTCTTGTAGCAGAAATAAACATGAAACTAATAAAACATGTGTCATGTGTTAGTTAATAAGTCCTGTTTTGAGTAAAAGAACATGCAGATGGTTGTGTGTTAAAGAATTTTTTTAAGATCGCAAATTTTTTTCACCCGTAAAGTAATAGCTTCAGGAAAGGAAATTTCACATTTTTTTCTTTATTTTGTAAAAGTCATGGTAGAGTATGTTGTACATGAACAACATTTCGTTAACTTAGGACTTTTCATAACACATTTGCATTATACTCAAATGGCTGATAAACAAGTGATTTCTGTAATGTACATATTAGCGTATGAAGCAACATGATATCAGATTATTTATTGACAGTGACGCCAGTTCTCACTCTCTGAAAAAAAAAAAAAAAAATACAAACAATGAATTAGTCAACCATGATTCGAATTACGTGACACATAATTTCTTTTAAGACAACAAGTTACGCAAAGTACCTTAAACCATAGTTTTTTGTATACGCCTTTTATTTATAATAAACATACTTATAAAATTATCAAACGTATGTAGACCTACCAAGTAAATTACATTTCCCTTTCATTAATCAAAAGATACAGCACAATTTCAGGTTACAGAGATATTCTTGTGACGTTATTGTCAATTTATTATATATTATTGGTTTATATAGTGTATCAATGTAAAGTGGATAGATTTTTCGTGATATTTAGAATGTATACAGAATTTCTTTTAAGTTTAAAAAGTGAGAAATTTTAACAAAACTTTTAATTTAAGTTAATTTCATAAAAGAAAAGTTAAAAACGCGATTCATTAGCTAAAAATGTTGTGTTATATATCTTGAAGTAGACAACATTCAACAATGTAAAGGCATTTTTTTTTTGGGATGGTAATACTCTTTCACATCATAAATAATATTTAAGTGGAATATGCACGCTTAGAGAAAATGCAACACATAAAACACAAACTTAATTTTAAAAGTACGGTATAAAGTAAATTTCACAATATTCATGAACGGTTTAGTAATAACACAGCAGGTTTTTTCTAAACTGGAGAGATTTTTAAAAATTAGCACTTTCATTAATTAACAGTAAATTTTACACAAAACAGTGCAAACTTGATACGACAACTTCTTAAGCTTTTAGTGAATTACCAGTAAATGACATGTCATTCTTTCCTAGTTCTTCTTGCAAGCTGCACTGTATTACAAAAATTGTTACAGCTTATTTACAGAGCATGCAACCTCTCTGAAATTTTACACTTTTTTTGTTCAAAATATGAGGACAGTATAAAAAGATATGGAACTTCTATACACGGCAGCATCAAGTCATAAAAACAACTTAATTCTATATAGCCTATTAAGACACATTTCGTGAAAAGAAAAAAAACTTTTTTTTTAAATTAAGTAATACAGTGAAGGAAACGTTTGAGAATGACATTGTTAGGTTTTACATCAGCCTGGATGTGTGTAATACTATTTTAAAAATTTATATTGACTTTTTATTTATATTGCGAAAATAATAAATTATTAACAAAGTTTAATTAAATGCCTGCTACAGCTATCGTTATTCTTGCACTACCATTTTATCCTCACTCATCAATAACTTGAAGAGATAATTAATAGGTATAGACACCAATGGGTACTTTCTAGAAAATATTTGCGGCCTCATGCAACATTTGTAAGAATAATTGAAAGAAAATAATATTACCGCAAATATAAAAATAAGTATGGCAAATAAACATATTTTTTGCATTTCAGGACATGGTAATGTAATAGTATTACTTTATGGAAAGCGTGGCTGCCGAATGTATTTAACTGAACAGGTTTAAGACGTCTAGTGTGACCGCAGCATTTGAGTCCTTCTTGTGTGATACCTTTTCCGGTTCTCTGACATTGTTCAGTTCTTTGTGTTACTGTATCTAATGATCTTAGCAGTTGATGAGATGTTAGGCCTCCATTCTCTCCCATCCTTTAGTCAAAGCAGTTGGTACGGCAGCCAGCCATTCAAACTGTACGCCGTATTGCCTATGTAGCAAGGATTGTCGTGTTGCAGCCAACACTTCTACGAATTTTACACGAAAACGGTTCGTCCAACGCATTTACAGAAAGGCGACCTTTTTACTTCTGACGTGTTTCTCTAGTAGAAAACCGCATTAAAAGTTCGTAATTCCTGATGGTAGAAAAGTGGCATACAATAACACGGGTAGCCACCCTAGTATTTTGTATTAGGGTGCAAGGTATTGATGTGATTCTGAGGTGTATTTCAAAGTCCCAGTGGTATAAAACAATGCTCAACTTGTAATCATTAAATGCTTCTTCATTTCCATTATTTTACAAAAATACACTTAAAATTTTCCATGGATAAGGGCTCATACCACCCTTAATATTAGTTTTGTGTACAAAGTGTCCCGTACATTTTATACTTGGTTTTCAAAAGAAATCACCTCCCGAAGTTTGTCGGTGGAATTCAGCTGCAGCCTATATATATATATATATATATATATATATATATATATATATATATATATATATATATATATATGTATGTATATATGTATATATATAATGTATGTGTATATTAAGATATATATAAATAAAGATGTATATACATAAAGGTTATTGCCAAATGTACTGTTATTTTGCTGAAATAATTACAGAGACACAAGCTGGAAAACAAACATTTTCTACATTACACTTCACAGTTACATAATCTACGGTTCATAGTGCAGCGGGTGAATAATGTTACTGTGTTACAAAACGAGCCGTATTTAATTGTATGGTTGACATTGTCCGTTATATCATTCCACACTAGGATGATCCAGTAAGCGCGCCATGAGTCATGAGACCTTCACCATAGTAACGGTGCACTTTTGGGCGTTTGTTTTTTTAAGACCTGTTTGTATGGAATTAGCCCAGATTGGCCGTCTTGCGTACCTCTGGTTAACCTGTCTGTCGTGTTTTACATATTTTCTCAGACATCACCTGTTATTAAATTCTACTATGCTCAGGATTACTCAAATAACTATTCAAGAGTTACTTAGTACACACGAGTGAATGAAGGCACGCTTGTAGCTAGGTGTTTCCCAGTAGGTTTTGTGTCTCACTTGCGATGACAATCATTTTGTAATCATCTTATGTTAACCTAATAATATTTCAACCCATTTCTCCCGTCATCACGAATCGATCACGTTCGTCACGCTCAATATCATTTAACAGCGGTCTCTCTACCTCTAACCATACAAAATCACCCTCAACTAGTTACTGGCCGCACTGATTTCCGCCTTTTATTCAGGTTTTATCTCCCATTTCTTTCATTTTTACGTATGTAACATTTTCGTACCAGAGATTTTAATTACCTATATGCTTTTACAAATCTATTACAGAAAGTACAATTGAATTTATTCTGGTGGGCAGATTAAGCCCCGCTCCGAGGATTGAATTATCCTTCATTATTTCCCATACCACGCCTCCCTCCTCCAAAACTCCCCTTTCCAAACTCCCGTCCAGATGATGACTGACCAGCTGCGCCAACTCCGAGGGATTAGAGGGAAAAAAGGCCTATTTTATAGATATATGGTCCTTCGTATCTGGCACATTTACCCAATCTTCTATCGCAAAATCTTATAATTGGTTTCCACATTGTAGCAGTGTTCAAAAACTACACGTTGTCTTCGTACTTTCTCCTGTTGAAATCTAAATATTTATCCGGTAATCTTAGCACTACTTCAGAAACATTTTGCTCATTAACTATTTAAAATAAGACGCCAAAACTGTCCCTGTTTCATCTTAACACATTGATATGCACGTAGCCATTCTAAAACTGCACAAACAGACTCAGGTGATGAATATAACCTGGATCCGTGTCTCAGTAAATCAATTAAACTCCGTACCAGCAAACACAAAGTGGCGGCAAGCTGTCGGCAAGATTTCCGCCTGTTGTCCGATCACTCGTCAAGTGTCTACAACATGACAAAAGACAACGGGCAGTTAACATTTAGATGATTTTTTCAGATAAAAGCAATAGCCGCCACGAAAAGACATCGGCCTGCTGTCATTTTTCAGACAGTTAAAAGACATAGACCAAAATATTCTGTGTCGTTAACGGTGCAGTGACTTTCTACAGATAGCGGTCATCTGTCGCGAAAAAAAAAAAAAAAAAAACAGCTAGCTGTTTTAATGAGGATACTTCAAGGATATCAACAAGAAGATGCCGGGCCAGTAACAGCTCAGTGACCTTTTGAGACAGTGACTACCTGTTCCGAAAACGACACTAGCTCGCTTCCTTTTAAAGGACACTTAAAAATATATCGGCAAGTAGAATCTGAAACTTAAGCAGCACCGTGTCCGGTTTCCGGCAAACGGATATCTATCATGAAGAAATAACTGGCCTACTGTCTCTATTAGACAGATAAAATAAACGAGCAAGAATATTACGCACCATTAACGGCGCAGAGCCCTTTTATCAGATAGAAGCTATCTGTCGCGAAAAAGATACCAGCCGACTGTCACTGTAAGGACATTTAGAATTAGAATATATTTGCATGAAGATACCGAGCCATTAACAGCTCAGTGTCCTTTATCAGACAGTGGTAAAATGTCACCAAAATTATAAGTGCCAGCTATATTTTTAAAGACCGTCTAAAACATATTGGCATTTAAATTTTGTAGAAATACATTTATGATGAAATTTGGCAATTGCCTGCCCTCCATCTTAACGACACCAAGCCATCACTGGCCCGCTGTCTTTTCCGACACTTACCGTCGATGGCCTACAGTATTTCCCGACACTCAGCCGTCGATGGCCTGGTGTCTGTTCGACACTTAGCCGTCACTGGATTGCTGTATTTTCGACACTCAACCATTACCAGCCCATTGACTTACTAACACTCAGCCACAACCGGCCACTGTATTTTCGACACTCAACCACAACCAGCTCGTTTTACTGACACTCAGCTTTGACTGGCCTGCGGTCTTTACTACGTCTTCCTTCCAACTTCTTTGCTAACGGCGAGACGTCTGTGTGATGTCTTACCGGTAGCGGTTCGCTGTCTTTAGAACATGACAACCGACTGACAGTTACTGGTAAACAATAACATCGACCCTTTACCGGCAAAAGATATCAGGCTGGCATCAAGAAAATTCTGACATGCTGCTAGCGGACTGCGTCCGGACGGTATTTTCTGTGTTTGCTGGATAAGGTTACTAAAAATCTCAAGTTTCCACACATAATAAATAAAAATTTACAACCCATTTTCTCACATAAGTCTGTATGAATTTAAATACCAATTTGTACAACAAGAACCATTAATACTTATGGCGAATCTATTCAACTGAGTTCAATTGTACTGATAAAATGGATTACCTCTATTGGAAACTTCTTATTGGCATCTTCTGTTTAAATTAATGTATTTACAAGATTACAACGGTTACAATAGCGCTTGATTATTTTGTAATTTTTATTGTTATTTTAGTCAAATCTACAGACGAATATGATTTAATATACGTTTAAAAGTACCAATGAAAATAAATTTTTGTTATTTAGTCGGCAAGTGTCACTTTCAGTTCTCAACTACTGATAAAAACTTTGAAGGAATTAAGAAATCCATAATTTAAAAAAAAATTGCTTACCTACGATCCTCTGTATTTCATTTCAATTGTTTCATAAACACGGTTTACTTAAAAGTTAATAAGTTCTGAATACTGCAACTCCATGGCTTACGAAAGTATGTACGACATGAAAATATAAAGGTTTACAAGGAAAGCGAAGTAAACATGAAGTTCAAATTACCGTAGCATATATGATTTCTTTGATATTATTACAAGCATCCTGACCAGATTACAAAGTCGTTTAAAGTACACACATATAAATTCAGTGTTATTAAAATCGGCCTAGTGACGATGACGCGAATATAGCTATGACATTATGTTGTAAAATAGTTTTGGCAATGCTTGTAAATTCTGAAATAATATGCGTAACTGTTGATTACTTGTTTTGTACAACTGTGACGCAGTCCTACATTATGACAACTTTGATTTTAATCACTGTGTCCATTTTATTTGTTTTTATAAAATAATTTCAAAATTACTTTCACAATTATTTCCTACGAAATAAAAATCAGACACATAAAATTAATTTGATATCTAAGAACGACATGCTTGTTAGCATGACGCCTAAAATATTTATTTTCTGTTGATGGAAGGGTAAACTAACAAGAAGTTAACTTTTTCTCACTGTTCTGAAATATTTTCTTTATGTGTCCATACAGGTAAGTTAACTTGCCTCGCCGCTTACGTTAGACCCACGCAACTCGAATAAGATAAACGAGTCAGTATTGGAAAGTGCCGAATTTGAGGGCATCGAAAGTGACAAATTATGAAACGAAGAAAAGTGTTTGAATGTAATAATAACGAACTGAAATTATTTGTCTTTAATACTGAATGCAACTTAAAACTAATAGTTAAACTAAGAATTATCAAATGTAACCGTAATAACAAAAATTAAATTAATGTATTTAATACTGAACTACCAATTAATACATTTAAAAAATTTTTATTCAATTTCGTTTTGTGATGTTGGATTCATTATAGTTATTTATGTTGCTAATTAAGACATTTTTGACGACTGTGCATGACCAGACGCCTTGTGCAAAATATGTTTACTGTTATGCTTTGCCTACAGCATTTTTAGTTGAATATGAAATATTCCTTGCTGTGTAAAGTCAACGAAAGGCTATTAAAACATATTTGAAGTGGAATTGTATTTGGAGAAACAAAGTTCATAAAATGCACATCGTGTAACACTATTTGCTATGTAGAAACATAGTTTTTAATATTAATTATTTTTATTCTAGCTTAACTTTGTTCTTGTGTATTTTTGGTGGTTGAGCCAACATGGCGGACATACACAAAATCCTTTGTTGTTATTGGTTGCTGTCGTATGCCTACGCACAAGTATGAAATATTACCATTTCCAATGTCAGCATCCCTATGCACACGACCACTTTTTTGGTGATGTGAATTATTAGGTAAGAATACATAGAGGTTAGTAATTGTGCGTCCGACATATGTTCTATGCTTACTGTTGTGTTAACAATTGTGAATCCACCTTCATATGCTCCCTGCCTCACATGTCTCTGATTGTTACCTTACAGATGACGCGCGCGTGGTGGCGGAAGCCGAAAGGAAGCGCTCCGAAGACCTGACCATGGACGACAAGATGGCGCTGCTGGGGAGGCCGCGACTCGGCGAGAACACGAGAGCACAAATACGCATCAAAGAGAGCAAAGAATTCAAGGTAAGGGTCTATTCACAACACTCGGTTGGTTGTCGAATGTTTACAAAGCCACGGTCGTAAAAGTATAGGTCTGGACCACGGTCGTAGAAGAACAGGTCTGGACACTCGCCTGGAAACTTGACCCCCTTGTTGTTTGGCTGTAGTTCACCAAACTACCGAGAATATTGTGTTTTATTGGCGCTGCAGTTAGGGCGGTCGGACTCAAACTCCGCCTACTTCCTTCCCACTAAGATAAACAATTTATCAGAACGTATTTTCATCAATATATGAAATACTTTCTTCGCTCACAAATTTAAGAAAAGGCTTCAGCAATCTTTATTTACTTTATAAATTTAACAATGGATAAAAATGGGCGGAGTTTGAGTCCAATACCAATACATTGGTAGATAGGCTAGTGTCCAGGCCTGTTCTTCTACTACCGTGATCTGGACAATCACCTACTATTCACTGCTTTATCATTGACCCTCTTAACGACTAAACGAAACTGCTGGCGCCACTACCGCAGTGGGGCTGTTGTAAAGATAATTTAGTTATTTTAATCAAAACTCGCGTGTTTAAACATATTCTGGTTAAACATAAGTAAGATTATAATATTTGTACTTTAAACATACATTACATTAAAATATGGAAAAATTATTTCTAGCACGAGTGTGCTATCGGCGCCACCAGTTTTCATTCGTTTTTGCGGATTGTAAAGGAACTAAAATCAGTCATAAGGGGGTGAATATTTTATAGCAGCGTTTAGACCTGAACTTCTAAGGCCGTGCACAAAACGCATTCGCCATTCGATGCATGGGGTTGGTCATGCCTATTGAAATGTGTGACGTACATGAAGCCGTCTTTTAGGAGTCACATCATGGCTTCCTCGTGTTTATTAACTTACCAACTGTTATATGGTAAGTTCGAAATTAATCCCCTATTTCCTGAAATTTTGTATTTTACATACTTTGTTAGCATTAACATCAGGAATGTTTTATTTACTTAAAAGTGAACAAAGACAAATGTTAATAACCTCTAAACTTCTCAGTACCATAATGTGACACACGAAAAACCGGTTTCAAATACGTCGGAAGAAGCGATATCCTGACTATTCTTATCTCCATGAGTCTAGTAGTCCGCAGTCCGACAGCCTAATATGTTTAACTTTATCTTCGACAGCTGTACTGCTGACTGCCAAAGAATTCCAACCAGTCAGCCTTTGCTCTCGTAACCACGTTGTGTAAACTGATTTTTAAAAGATTTTCTTAATGGTAAGTAAGCAATTCATTGAAAACATGACCTATTAACAAGCAAGTATTTTCTAAACAATGCATTAAAATCAATCATGGCTGCTGGACTGTACAGTTTGAATTATATTTAACTGTCTACGGCGCGTTGGGGTTAGGCCAAAATTTCCCTGCTACAATAAATCGCGTTCTCGGCGTTGCCAAAACGAGCAACATAAAATGATACCGCTGTGACAATTAAATTGTTCTTAAACGTAGATAAGTTTAGTCTTGATAATTTGTTAAACTGATCCATCGTTTCAAACAGACGCCGATCAAGACTCACTGTGTGGCAGGTTTTAATTTTACATCGATGCGTAGGCAGGTTCTTGCAATTCACCCAGCCAGCACTTGGCGACTCCCCTAACCGCCGACGATGCGCCCCTGGCCGCAAAAACAATCGCGGAGGCAGGCTGGTTCTTGGCGCTGCAATTTCAGGCCTTTATCTTTTAATATAAATAAGAATTAGAATAATACCTTACAAATAATGGTAATACAAATTAATGTAATGGTCACTGAGAAGGTGTTTGAAGGAAAATTTGTGTCCAACCCTTCCTTGTATTTGACTCTTGTGTCAGTCGAAGATTATTTACACTTCATGAGCTTGTGCTGTGTGATGTGAGGTTAAGAAGACCAAATTTTATTTTTAACGAAAATTAATGTGTTAGTGTTAATCTGAAGGATTTGAAAAGTTTAATTAATTTATTGCTAGGCTAACAAAAAAATATTAAACTAATACACGCCGATGAAAAACCTCAAACTTGTATTAGTTATAAACTTTCGATGAAGTCCAAGAAATAGGGGTGAAATCTAAAAATAACAGTATAAAACATAATTATATTTTGCAACAAACATATTGTAAGCAGTTATTTTAACACAAAACGTATTTTCATAAAAATGACATTTCATAGAAATTGTCGAAGATAATTTTAGTGAAATATTAATGTTAGGTTAGTGTACAAATGTGAATAAACATATATTATATTTATCTAATTTTTATTTACAACATCATGTAATGTACTAACACAAAGCATATTATTGTGTTTGATGCAAGCTGATATGATGCACATGATATTTTATTTTTTAATGTAGAGATTTTATTTATATGTTTTTTAACTTTGAGTACCTAAATCTTTATTTAAGTACGTATATGTTAGATTATTTTGACGAATCACCGTAACATCTGGGTAATAGAACCTCAAGTTAATATTGTTTTTTAAACAGAACACTAAACGTTTTCTCGACATTAACATTTCAGTTACGTTCAATAAACCGTCGCATTTCAGAAAAACAATTTAAGAAAGAGTACGCAGCGAAAAATGTGTGAAAAGAAATACAGCGTAAATACTTAGCAAAATATACGTAGCATTTAGCATTACAAAGCATATAAACTTTAACAATGTATCAAGATTAAAAAACATTATTAAATGAATGATTGCTATAACATTCTCCTTTACTTCTCGCATATAGCAGTTCTTTTTTGCCACGTTACCCAAAATAGGTTTATGGCAGCAATTGATAACGCTAATGAAAACAGCTGTGACGTGAGACAATTGCAAACTGTTTAAGCGAGCGCCATCTCATTTAACATTGAAACAATAAGAAATTTCCTAGTAAAATTGTAAAGAAACAAAAAAAAATTTTTTGGAATATTTATTTTTTAATTGTAAATTACACAATTACCATGAAATACGGTTCGGCTATAACGTGATAATATACGTCGAACCTTTAATCAAATAATATTTTTAGAGACAATGGTTCCCTTGAAATTTGCAGGACATATTGTTACTTCTAAAGATCAGGTTGTTATCAGATTGTACTGATAACATAGCACGAGTGTTATCCCTATTTTAATGGACAAATATCTTCCATTGTTTATTCAACTAAATTTATTTGTGTCATTTCATAAACCATGTTTCTGTTCCCTAGTCGTTAATTAAATGCTTATAAATGTGGTAACTAATGCATAATATATCTTGTAAGAATTATTCACTAAGTGGAATTTTAAAACACGGAGTCATTTTTCAGGTGGGTGTAAAGTTAGTAAGTCTACGTTTTACAAAATTAATGGGTTACCGCGAAATTCAGTACAAATTTCTATGATAATAGTAACATTAGTCCGTAAATACGTATGTTTATTTGCGTGCTACTGTAGTTAAGGAATTGGCACAAATACATTCACAAACAAATTCCGCTATTTTCACACTACATCTGTTGTCGCTAACGTGTAAGTGAGTGGTTTATAAACGTCACAACAAATGCAGTGAATGTGGTTTTTAAACTGTCATCTGTAGTTCTTGTTAGCGCTGGAAATAATTTCAATTCGCTTTGACATTATTGTTTTACAGCATTCTCGAGAATGTAAAATGTATTCTTATATTTAATAAGTACGGTCAATAGAATGTTGTGAAGAAATTTTTCTTGAATTCCATTGTTCAGATAAGGAAGTAGTGAAGTTTAACATTCCTCTGCTTTTTGATTGTCTTTGACAGTGATAACTGAGAGGATCATAGTTACCATATGTTGAAATATAACATGACAACTTTAATAATAATGTTCAGATGTTTGAACGTATCTTTAGCAAACATAAAAAACACTGCTGAAATTCATAAAACAATATTTTATACGTTCGTTCTTGGTTAGGCTACGTTTTCGTGTTGTAACTTTCATTTAATGAATTAAACAATTGAAATGTTCCTTGTGCTTTGTTTCGCATCATAAGTGCTCCTGAAAATCTTCTTCAAATGATTTGTCCTTTTCATATTACCTACAAGGATTCTTGCTTAAAGGGCGTGGCACATAAATCAACGCTAAAAGCATTAATCTATAACTGTAGGTTACTTGAAGCCAATTTGCGAAAATTAAACAAATAACAGTCCTAGACAATAGTTTCAGCCAACGTTTTAAACAAAATTGTTTCCAGTGTTACGAACTTCTGAGCCACAATCTCTGACGCTGGAACCTCGTGCATTTAACTGCGGCGCAAGAGATCACGTGCAACGAATTAGTAATTTTGGATAAGTATTTACTCATAAAGTTGGCAAATACCATTATCTAGGATTGTCATTGAGTATTTTATCCAAATTGGCTTTAAAAAAGCGTAGAAATCAACTGATGTTTTCATCGTTTATTTTTCTACTACGCATTCTTATTATGTTGCTATGCTTGGCGTAAATGTGTAAGTAATAATAATGGTTTTCACAAATGCTTTAATTTATAGTTCAGACCGAATGCCCGCACAACTCAACTATTTCCTTTATTGTCAATACTAAAACTGTTGTATTTAAAATGATTATTCTTTCATTTTAATTAATCTGCGGTCTTTGAAAACGTAACGGCCTGTAGAGCGCTGAATAAATTATAATTCATATTTATTATATTACGACATATATTTCTAACAATTAAAATATATGCGAGGGATTATTTTATTTAGTCCTCCAATATGGGTAAAAAGGAGATTTGAAACATTTTATCTGCTCGAAACTGTGTTTGTATATATCCACAAAATATACCACGAACAACGAAATATGTATTTACCATCGCGATATTGTTACAGAACACCCAACTACAATAGATTAAGATCCGTGAAGGCAAAGGGCACTATTAAATCGCATGCATCAGGCAGTAGTTGAATGTTCATAAGACTGCATAGTTTAGATGGAAGCGTTAGTCACTGTGCATCACTGCTAGAAAATATTTTGCTGTGTTTTTAAAATTTTACATCATTTAACGTCTGAACCTTTATTTATTTTCCCAAACACGTAAATGTAGCAAATGTTTTTGTTTCTTTTTTGTGAACAAGTTATTAAGGGTTTGCAATATAATCTTCAAGTCCCACATGTTAAATTATTTGCAGCGAAACTCATATGTTATATCTGGCTCATGTCAAAACAATGTCACAATAAATAAAATCGATAAAATAATATAATTATTATGATTTTAAATAACTGCAAGTATCCGTTATAGATAAAATATTGTCTTTCAAATAGTACCTTATTTATTTATAATTTCAGTATTTTCTTCTAAATAACGACTGGTATTTCAATACGTAAAATACTATATGCTGTACTTACTTACTTTCGTAACAGTTTTTTCTAAAACATACACATGCCTAAAAAGTTGGTAGCTGCCGATTTAACCATATAACTTAATTTCAACCAAATGTATTAGTTGCTCCTGCAAAAGGTATCTAGGACCATTAACTATTCGCTAAAAGTATTTCGCTCCAGTTTATTTCAGTGCATTGCGTGTTTGCTTCATCGTTATTGGCAGCGTTGTCTTTGCAAAGATACGTCTCTTACTAGACAGCGCAAATCAGAGTAAGATTACTGCAACACCACATGTCTGTGCTTTGAGGGTAAAACTTCAATCCACGTCAGAGTTAAAACATTTGAACGCCGACTACGCAAGGGAACTGCAGATGTACGCGTACGCAACTGAAAGAAACTGGGACCAAATTATTCTCGCTAAAAGTTCATGGCTCCATCTGCAGCTCGTTCTTATTGACACACATTGAAGCTTCGGTGCTCGGACATAACAAAAACCAAAGGAAACTTCCTATTGCTGTGATATCCAATTTTCTGTTTTATTTTTACAGCAAAATACGATGCAGCTACACTTATGAGATTTTTAAATGTTTGCTGTATGGAAATTTATAGTAGAAATTTATTGGTTTGTAGACATACGCCATTGCTTATGCTTTGCTGATAAAACCTGTGTTGAATGACAAGGTCTAAAACGAACTAGAAAAAAAAAAAAACAAATATAAAACGTACACAAAAATAGTAAAGAAAAAAAACAATCCCTGAGGAATTCTGTGATATCAATTTTTATTTATTTATTTACTTTCCAAATAATTGCTATATTAGACAATAAAGAATTCTAGAGATAAAATTCAGTCGAATATCAACACAACACCAATCTATAATTCTTCGTTATCTTATATAACAATTATTTTGCAAAAAAAATAAATATCTGACAGAATTCCTCTAGGATTTCTTTTTTCTATTCTTGTGTGTGTTTTATATTGGTTTTTTCTTGTTCATTTTCGTATATTGTTATTCATCACAGGTCTGATGAGCAAAACATAAGCAATGGCGTGTGTCCACAAACCAATAAATTCTAAGCTACACATCGTTACTGTAACTCACCAGGGCAGCAATGAGTGACGTCACTGGTGGTTTATGTGATACATGGTCTGAGCCTACAACATTCTCCACACAACATGCTCAGGCTATGCTACATTACTTCCCCCCCCCCCTTCTCCTTGCCGGTCCAGTTAAAACAAAGGAGAGACTAAACGAACGGGAAAGTCAGTTACGGCCCTGCTAAATTGCTCCCTCTCTAACACAATAGGGATGTTCCGGAACAATTAGTGCGCGCTCTCGATCTCTATGCTGACCACGCTCCCTTGCACTAAATCACTTCGCTGTTTCAGAGGGCTTCTGAATGGCTCCGGACAAAACCCGAATTCTTCAAGCGTCCTGTACAAGCGCTAAATAAATTACTTCCGCTGTTCTATTAAGTTATATGTAGGACTTTGTGGGCATTTCAACAAAAAACACATGTTTTTACTCTGGTGTTAATTTGATACAATGTCAACTTTTCACATAATTTTCAGGTTTTATTGGTCATTTGTTTTGAACCCTTATTACTTTTTCCCGTTTAGTATTACATATTTTGAAGTATGTTTAATTCGTCGAGGGGTCAGACCTATCGCCTCCTTACTAGGTTATCCGGGTTCGATCCCTGACGGACTAAAACTTCCTAAAATGTTTAGGAAATAATAAACCTAAACTCTGTATAGGACAGTTACCGTATTTCCGTCTTGTAAGTATGCAAACTTTTATAGTTGTTACAATACAAGTCTCGTAACTTCAGTATATATTTGACTGTTTTATAAAAAAAAGGTTAGGAATGCTACTATGGATGTCTGGGAAACTATTCTACAATACCTATTTTCTTAGTGCTACTATACGCACGTGTGGCAAATTTACAAACAATTTTTTAGAGTGTAGGTCCCGGATTTTTTGCATGTGGGAAACGTAGCGGACATTGCCTCTTGGCCGGTGGTTTTCTCAGGGACTTCTGTTCTCCCCGCCTCTCTAATTCCGTAGCTGCTCCACACTCATCTCACATCATCTATTCCTCGGGCTGGATGGCTAACAGGAATGTCTCGCTGGTCGAGCAGCCTGCCCAACTTTCACCCCGGCCTTCCCTTACACACAATTGTGACCCTATACTCAAATACGTGAACACGTAGTGGATTTTCATTTTCACTTACTGCATACCTTCATGTAGCAACATATATGCGTATATTAACGCATGTACTTTATAATGTCCATTGCTGCATAAATAAATCCATGCATGCAATCATACATATTTTCATACACATTTTTGTGCAACGCACCAGGCTGTATCTGAAATATGAAAAAAAAAAAAAAAAAAAAAAAAAAAAAAAAAAAAAAAAAAAAAAAAAAAAAAAAAAAAAAAAAAAAAAAAAAAACTAAAAAAGCCCGGCAGACATTCAGAAAGTAATGCTTCTCAGTCTGGTGGGACGTAACTGAGTAAAAATTTGAAAGAGAAAAAAATATAGTCTGTGGAGCTGAGAAAGTTAAAATATCCGGTGACCGCGATGTTATTCCGAGGTAATAAATCCAGCGACTGTTAACAAAGGTGTTAATGTGCCGAGCCCCGTGTTCTTCTCTTGTATGTTTTCCCGGGTCTAAGGGGCCGCAGTGGCCGTGTGGTCAGACATATCACTACATACCAAGGTGATTCGGGTTCGATTCCTAAGTGGGGTTGGTAGTCGGATTTTCGCATGACAGAATCGTGCCGGACGATGTCGTTGACCTGTGGGTTTTCTCGGGCACCTCCCTTTTATTCCCTCACTTTTATTCCGGCGCTGCTTCAGACTCACCTCATTTCAGCCCTCACCAGCGCTGATTAAAATGTCTCTCACTCTTCCCGGACGTGTTTTACCCCGAGCAGTGTCTCGGAGCGGCAGTAGGTCACAATTCATTATTTAGCGCATGATACGTGTTTATATTTTGGCCCGTACTGGAGGCTTGTGGAGACGGCTAATACGTTCAATCAGAAGAGCGAGTCGTGGACCGGCCAGAACATTGCATTATGCAACTGGGTCTCCAGTGAGAAGCGATCTCAGTTCTGGACTGTTCTTTTAAGGATGTTCAAGTGCGATAAAATCTCAATTTCTTATGAAATAATGGTAGTTTTGTAAACAATAGATACGAGTACATCTTCCTTATCTCTCTTAATTTTTTCATAATGGTGCGTCAATGTCAAAATTGACTTGTTACTCTGCCATGCAAATAGTGAAAACCTACTGACTTGCTTACTTACCGGAGGACATTTTCTTCCAATTATTTGAGGTTAATTGTAAAATGCCTACTATTCTTTAAGACAACCCGGAGCTAATAACAATCCGTAGTATGCTAGGTAAAGTACTGTGCTTTACATCTCGTCTTTAGAGACAGTGAAATACAACTTGGTACAATGACAGGAATTAGGAATCGGCCATGGCTTTCGACCATTCCTGCATTCGCCTGGAGCGATTTTGGGAAACCGTGGAAAACCGTAATCAGGATGGACGTAGCAGGGGGATCAAACCCGGGTCCTCCCGAATATGAGTCCAACTGTTACCGTTGCGCCGCCTTATTTTGTGAGCATGTAAGGGTACGTATAGGTCAGTGAATTCTGAATTCTCTCTTGTCGCCCAAATAACAACGCGAAATGGCCATGTATGTACGTATCAGTGCAGTCTCACACTTTCCCAGGGGTTTTCACAGATTCCGGTTGGAGCAATCTCTATTAATTTAATCTGTGAACATTCACCAATTCAGATATATAGTGCCAACATTCCCAATGTGAATAATTGAATATTCATTGATTTTCAAGTGATTTATCAATCATTCATTGTTTAAACTGAGCCATTCGGAATCTGCGAAAGCTACTGGCAAATCTGTGAATATTCACAAATCTTGATTTAGAGTGTGAAGCTTGGGTGAGTTTACGATAGGCGAACACGAAATTTGAACTATCAAAATGATACATATCGAGTTTAGGGGTTCCACACAAATATACTGTGTTTCACATAGCTTGAATACTTTTGTCAGATTTTAGAATGCCTTCTATTGAGGTAATGCAATGTCAGTAGCAATGCAAGGCATGCATGCAGTGAAATACGTAATTTCTTGAATCAGTTAGTTATATAGGTTAACATAGGCCTATATGAAGTGGGTAGGGTTCGATTTTATCGTTATTCTTTGTTTAGTGCGGTTTTATTATTTGAAGATATATATTTATTTATTTATTTATTTATTTATTTATTTATTTATTCAGTTGAAATGAAGAAAGTCAACAGATGAGTCAACTTAAGTTATATATTTGTAGACCGACACATAAGTATAATATCACAAAACTATTATTTAAATAGAAACTGTAAACAAGTTTTTCTACTTCAAGGTCGCCTTGCTAAGCAAAAGAAGGCATAAAATCCCGTTTTTTTATTATGGTGATATGTTTTATACCATCGTTGGGCTAATTCTCAGCTAAAACATTTTAAATTCTCCACCTTTCGTATTTTTGTGCCAAACATTCTCAATTTCGAATAGATTTTCTTAAATCCTTAATCATATTTTGGTTGAATCAAAACACTGGTAAAATAGGTGATTAATTTATTTTCACGTTTGTTTTCGTGTGGAATATAATGTATTTACAAAATGTTTTAAGGGGTCCGCCTACCTGCCATGAAAGTTGTGATGTAGACGTTCAGGAGAATCAATTTTTCACAGAAAATATTAGTCGTGAGATTTTTTTTAAACGTATAAAAGATATTAAGGTACCTCACACTAAGGGTAAATGGTTTCAGTTCTATCAGTTTCTTAAGTAATTAGAAAAATGGGCATTAACATTCCAAATTAGTACCTCTTCCGGCTTGTGTAATGCCGTTATTTTTTGTTATTTTTACTTAAAACCATTTAACCTTAGTAGATCTATCCTTTAGCTTCCAACGCTCCCCTGGTAATGATCAGGGGAAACCATCCCCAAAACTTCACCAAGACAACGCGACCAAAAACCGTATCTACCTAGATCTAGCCATATATTGGAATTTATCTCTCATCAAAAATAACATGAAATCTTTGCCTGAAGCAACCAGAAAAAAATAAAAATATCAAAGAAGAACACACTTTAAACAATATCAAAATGTATTTATTAATTGCAATTTTAGTACAAATATATCATAATTATTATACTATCATTGTAACCATTAACTATTAATGTCATACACAAAATATACCAATAATTTGAAAATCATTAAATTATGGCTTTTCATAAATGCCATACATAAAACAGAATAAAAATGTTGCTTGGCCTCCAAATTTTAAACAGTAAATATTACTCTCTGTAAACAGTCTATTTAACATTTAATACATTGAATCTATGGTCGCACATGGACCAACCTCCAAGTAAAAAACAGTAACATAACTCTGGTTAGTACTTAACTTAACTGTGGCACAAACAGCATTTCCGACCAGGAAAACGATTCTGAAAACATAAAGTCTCCTCTCTCTGAATTAAATCCATAGCCTCCCAGTCCGAGAGTGTCTCAACCAGAGCTTCCTCCCTTCTCTCTTTCCATGTCCAAAACTCCGCTATTTATTAAAAATAGTAACCAATCACAGTTCAGACACAATTACATCTTTACAACAGTCCTGCCCTCTATGCCCGCGCCATCTATACGCTTGCAGCGCTATCTACTTTTAAGTGGCGCTATCTACAATAGTCAACATACTTGCGAATCCAAAATCCTTGTCGTCAAGCCTCTTCGATGACGTCATCCCCGATGACGTGAACAGGCAAACAATTCGTTCCTCTGCTCAGTTGCCTGCCGTCCGTCGGAGAACACACCAGCACAGCTCGTCGTCAACACCAGGTAAGGTGCATTTTACCCTCCGCGCACAGCAAAACGTTAAGATATATACGATAGTTTTCCTTGAATAAGACGAGGAGCGTCCCATCCTCCCCTCCTTAATGACAACTTGGGGGAGTAATCAATGTCCATGAACTCCAATCTTCTTGTTGAGGCCAAATCACTAGATTGATGGATACCAGGGACAACTCTTCACCCAAGTTCAGGCAGCAGATCTCCAGCAAAACTCCAGGGAGCAGCAAGACATGTCCATCCAGGATGGTGGCACTGTGGAATATCTGACGATGATGCTGTACACACGCATGGCGTCAAGGAACCGTTGTTGATCAGGCAACGGTCTCTTCATCTTCATCAATCAGCAGCACATCAGGACTCCACCGGAACAAACCATATAGACAGCCATTAACAAAGAAACAATTCTTGGCTCAATACTGAGGTGTATTGGAAAATCGACATAGCTTTTTATTGGACACCAGAGAAAAATGACCACCTCCTCAGGTCAACAAGAATCTCTGTTTTCCTGGACACCCTAACCAACTAGCCATTTTTACTAATATTTTTATTGGTCCATGTGTGCTCACATAAATAATTTATAAAACCACTAAAAACATCAGTATTAATACAATTTGAAACACAATTACAAACACGTAACACTCGATTCAAGAAACTCTTACTACATTATCTTAAAACAATTTTTTTTTAGACACATGGGATTTTCCGAACTTTCCTGGGTGTTTAACATCCTCCAGCAACACAGTGACAGGTGTTAAAAATTTATTGATTACAAAAGGTCCAACATATTTATAAGCAAGCTTGGAACTAAATCCATCAATTTTCTTACTCAAAAAATGTGATTCCACAACTACCTGATCACCAACATTAGCGTTAACTTCATTTACAGATGCATTATATAGCTAAATTATGATGATGTTTTTTTTTTTAATTTACACTAACATATTTCCACACATCCTCAATATTTTTCTCAATAATATTTTCCCACACCATAGAAGACAAACTCAAAGCATTTATTAAAAGATGAAAAAGAGGACGGCCTAAAAAATCTCAGATGGGATTTTCTTGGTGGCTTCACTTACTACATTAATAAAAGCCAATGCCAACTGATATAAACCTTCGTCCCACTGACGATGAGTACCAAACTGAAATGACCGGAGCGCGGCTTTTAAATTTTTAATTATATCGTTCGACGAGATTTGCCTTTGGGTAATATGGTGATGTTTGAACTAATTTAACACCCCACGAGAAAGCTAAGTTTTTCATTTCGTTAGACACGAACTAAGTGGCATTATCAGTCACCAAAAACACATGTGATCCGAAAACAGGAAATAAACGAAGTCCCAAAATTGTACAAATCTCAGCCGATTTTATTTTCTATCCCGTGACTGTTTGTACCTCGTAACAACTGAAAGTTTTGAGGAACTCTTGTTCTTGTAATATGTGTCCTGCGCAAATATGCAGCCAAGTGTTGTGAAAATTTGAAGGATTCGCGAAACCGAGCCGAGAGGACAACAGAGAGAGAGAGAGAGAGAGAGCGAGAGCGAGAGACAACCTCTTCCACAACAGGGGTTGACCCAATCCCGATTTTGTGGGGGGAAACTCCACGTCCATGAGGTCGAACAGCCGCTATGGCACTATTTAGGCGGGCCCCTTAAGATGTTTGGTTACATATGTGTGCAAATTCAGGACGTAAAGTAACAACCGCATAATAATCACACCACGCGAATTCTGGGCTCTATTGGAGACGAAAATGTTAGTGGAAAAACGTTGTATACGATGACATTTTATATGTACAATGTGGCAACATAGCAGTGTAGTTAGTCCCCTCTTGCTCTCCACAGATATCTCCACAGAACCCTTCCCGACACTAAAATAACTCGAAAATTTATTTATTGGCCCTATAAAAGTAAAGCTTTGCGTTTTTTTAAATTTAGCCCAGGAATAATGTGGTGAGCTTATTACGCCGTTCTTTCTCGACTGCCAATGTATGTGTATGTATATATATGTGTGTGTGTATATATATATATATATATACACGCACCCACACAAATTGCTTTTAAGTCGACCAACGGACGGATTTAAGAATAAAATTAATGTTTTAACGGAGTAATATGTATTTTTATAGTGGGCCCATGTATTAAACATATTCACTTAAAAGTTTTGCTTTACGTTTATTTACAAAACTTCAAACAAATTTGAAACGAAATAAATACTTTACTTTAGTTATCCAATCCGTGGCACTTGTAAAATTACGCCTATTCATTCTTTCATCATAATAACTGGGTAATTAGTTAAATACTTGCAAAAGAATTCTTACATATTGCCAAAAAACCGAAAGTGTACATGCTTAGAAAAACATTTCACAAATTTTCATTTATTTATTAAGACAGATAAATTACTCTGGTTGTTCAAGAATTGGAATTGGTAATTTGGTGTTCTTTTAATTAATTTTAGTTTATATATTCGTGGCGGGTAGTCATTGTAGTTGACATAATAAAACAAAAATTAAATATGAATTATTTTATTGCCACACATATTTTGAGTAACATGAAATTTTTTTTCAACGGTTCTGTGCGCAAAATACTATTTATTAAATTTTGAACCAGTAATTTTTGGCTGGAACGTACACTTCATATTTTAAAAAAATATTGATTCATATTCAACAAACAAACAAGCAAACAGCATGTAAGTTAAAATAGATCGCAGGCTTTCGCGGCCGTTGTCTGCATTTTCTTGGCTCACACCCACAAGCCAAGAAAATGCAGCATGTAAGTTGTTTACAGTTACCAAGTATAGACAGTTTGTCCCCAACAAAACATATTTTTCTGAAAATGTTTGTAATGACTTTATTAGTTTTTGAAATATGTGCAAGATTGGCATTTATGCAGTGTTCGACAAGTCAGTCTCATTCAAACTCAAGAAATCTCTTAGTATGAAAACAGTGAAAATTGTAACTACAGACTTAGTAATGTTCTGATACAGTGTACTATTTTTAATTTACTTTGCTTCACTTACTTATTTTAATGTCTGGTTTTGTTACAAACGTAGACCTTTGGCGTAAGGAAGCGAAAATATGTTCTGCAGTCGACGCGCCATCTCTCATGTATAGTACCTGCCGGCAAGATTTTGTTCTTCTCTGCGTAGTCGATGCAGCAGCGTTGTAGCCAGTGTTGCCAGAACAACCATTCCTAGATCCACAGACACCACAGCTGAATTCCACACAATTCCTAACACAATGAAAAACTCAACAGAAAACGAACACTTTATTGTTTTAGATACGTACCACGCTTGCAACTTTACAAAGCGAACTTACACTAATAGTCAGCGGAAAGTGAATCGTTAAGGGAAAACATTTTGTTAAGTTTTCAGTAATTTTCAGTTAAAATTCGTAAATGTTCCCACATATGTGACATTACATAAAAATTGCTTTTTGTTTTCAAATTGAGCATTCCACAATAATTCCACACATGCATACATTCTGCAAGCCACTTGAAGTTCCACATATATCGTGGAATCCTACATATTTTGGCAAACTGGTAGCAGCAAACACTTCTGAACAATAGACATAACTGCGGAAAGTATATGTGTGTGAACATGTTTCCGACATCGCTGTGGACCACGGCCGTAGAAGAACAGGTCTGGACTCGCCTGGAAACTTGACCCCCTTGTTGTTTGACTGTAGTTCACCAAGTTACCGAGAATATGGCGTTTTATTGGCGCTTAAGTTAGGGCGGTCAGACTCAAGTTCCGCCCACTTCCTTTCCACTAAGATAAACAATTTATCAAAACGTATTTTTTATCAATTTATGAAATACTTCCTTCGCTCAAATATTTAAGAAAAGGCTCCAGCAATCTTTATTTACTTTATAAATTTAACAATGAAAAAAGTGGGCGGAGTTTGAGTCCGACCGCTCTAACTGAAGCGCCAACAAAACACAATATTCTCGGTAACTTGACGAACTACAGCCAAACAACAAGGGGGTCAAGCAAAATACGTTGGTAGATAGGCGAGTGTTCAGACCTGTTATTCTACGACGTGGACGTATAGTCGAAATCGCACACCGGTCAGAGACGCAGATCTGGTGCGCGGACAGTATTGCACCACGTCTGTGCGAATAGAAATTCACGATAGCGGAGAAATCCGAGAAGGCCGACGGTGCGGCCTCTCGTCTCAAATTCCCTGTTTAGAGTGAAGAAATAAACATTTGAATCTTAGTATTAAACGATTTTGTTCACTGTAAAATTTTTTCTATGTTTTGAAGGAAGTTTTTCACCAATTAACAACAGGGAACAATAAGAATGTATTGGTTTGTGGGCATACGTAATTGCTCATGTATTGTTGAACAAACTTGTTTTAAATTATAAACTACAAAATCAAAAATAGTAGCAATCACTGAAGAATACAGTTAGTTTTTTGTAATATGTATTTTTAACACTAAGAAATTATATAAACAGAATACAGTCAAATTTTAACAACACCCAGACACAAAAGAGAGACACAAATTAAAACCAGATTCCCAATATGGAAAATGATGGAAGTAGACTAAAACAGTGGACAAGAAACAAATGACGGAAGACAACACGACATAAGTTCCCGTCGAAGAAAAAATGCAACGTTTCTGGAATTGCAATCCATTCCCATATTCAGGAGCTTGACGTATGTCCGCAAAATAATACATTCTTATTGTAAACTCCAACCACAACATACGGTTAAAAATCTCAACAATATGGGTCACTTACAATGCTTTACCTGGTGTATAGAGCATAAGTTAGCATTGCTACTAATAAGATTCCGTCTTCTTCAGCTTCTTGAATGTTTCCTGAAAATACAAAGGAGCGCTATAATTGATGGGAGAGAAAACATTCACCCCTATTCACTATTCATTGATGTGTTGAAATTGAAATTTTCAAATAGGATTTTACAGTGTATACTACATGCTAGATCCTTAAAATCACATAGTGTTATTATTTTTTTTTCTCCACCAGGCAGCTGCGAACTGTGAAATAATTTTTTCTTTGCCAATCTGATGACAGTTTATCAAAACAATATTGTTTCATGCACCCACACGTGGTACGCTAACTGCAGTGAACCTTCAGTACAGACCACCAATGCTATTTTAGTTCGTTAAGCTCTCTGGTTTACCCCGCATCGCAGTTCATAATGGCGCCCAAGGGGAGGGATTACCGCGACCATACTGTGAATTCCTGGTTTGTACACTTCATAAACAAGTTCCTCTCCCGAATACTTGTTGTGAAATTCGTGGTCTATCGCCACATAAAAGAGCTCGGAGTAGTGCCAGATAAGCCAACTGCATCAGAATGTAACGTAAATGATACGTACTAACGAACATAACAGAGTGTAATGGCAGCAATAATTCAAAAATCAAAACGTTACTTTCTAACGACCTCAAATCCACACAAGTGTGAACGTAGAAGCAAAATTTGTCAGAAGTTACCAATATGTCGCGAGAGTGTTCTTCAATGTTAATTTTTATTATTGAAGGAAAAATACAGTCGTTTATACATAATACTATATGGCACGGAAGCATTGTTTTTTAACGTTATGGAATTTGACCCAAGTGAGAATTATTCGTGTATTTGTAATTTAATTTTCAGGGCACAGAATATTAATTTTGCAATAATTTGTGCACGATTTATAATTTACATCACAAAATATTTCCTTTTTATGGTGCAGATGCACATGATAAAAAACCAAAATAAATTTTGTCACGTCTATTTACTGGAAACAAAAAACGATTGCCCATAGTTATAAAAATATATTGGTATGTATGTATTCAAATTCATGTATTTACATTTGCATTTGGGATGGTCGGAGTTACATTTTCAGTCACTCCACACGAATTTTGAGATAGTTTTACAATTGAAAACACGTCAAAAGATAAGATAAATGTAACGAGATTAATAAGACAGGATGTAATACATCACTAGTAGGCAATGATAATAACTTCGACACTTTCAATAAGCACATGCAAACAACAGAAACACAGGAATTTACTATACTATTTAAAAATATAGAGTCCGCATTCATTTTGGAAGTTAGGTTATCGACCACTCAGAGCGAAAAAATGCCAACATAGTCTTAATACTTTCTTGTGTGTATATATATATATGTACACATTCATATGTATGTACACATACATATTTGTTTATAAATATACACACATACACTACCCTCCCACAATAATACCCAGAGTCGTTTCTCGGCGGAGTCAATCCAGAATTTGAGAAATGTACAGAGGTAGCCATTCGCTAAGGTATTTTCTTATATGTACTCCAGGTTCACACTTTGTCGCATTACAGTTTGTTCCTAATGCGTATGTTTGGAGCTGTTGAGGTGGCCGTCTGTGCATACATGCTGCGTTGAAGACCTCAAAGTTGGAAAGCACGTGTCCCATTCGTTCCATCCTAGCCCCTAAGCAAGAGTCACTTACCTGGCGTACAGTATTCTTGACGACAGAACATCTCTTAATAAGTTTATGATGTGATGTCAAATATAAAGTTGTATAGTGCATAGTACACAAATCAGTTCTTACGTTAAATGGATCGTATTTACACACATTGTTGATAGATTCGGAAACTAAAAATAGTTTTTAAACGGAAGATGAGATCTTTAAATGGATATACAAGCATGCAAAGTTATTTGAATGCTATCCTATGCAGACGTTACTCATGCACGTTTAGCAGATTTGGAAGTACCTTCTTTCTGGCGAAGCTTTGCACACGGCTCAGCGGCATCGTGGACCGGTGGCATTAAATGCATAAATACAGACTTTCCTCTCTGTATTTATATCACTTCTTATAATGGTTTTGTTTACAATCTGTACCACGGGCCTAACTTAAGTTCTTGGGTAGTTAAAATCGTCTTCGTTATCTGCGTTTAAACTCTTGAAACGTATTACTACGAGTTTGTTTTATACATGATTATGTAGTGACTACTGTGATATAAGTGTGTGTATGCATGTACGTATATGTGTACATATGTTTGTATATATCCATACATACCTAAAATCGAGCATACCACAAACTATAACTAAGTTAAAAAATGGAATCTACTTATTTGACTCGTTATTTTTGTGTCCCATTAAATTGTTAAAACTGTATTTTCAAACTTCTGACATGGCAGAAATGCCAACGGGATTCGAAAATCGCTACAAATGATATGCTCGAAGACTAAATTACCACTGTATCGGGATAGTAGTAAATCATACGCACGTCATTTGAGTAACTTACACATAGGACATATGCTGCAATACAACGTTAGTTTCACCCACAAGGGCAGTATTTTCAAGTTAGCTCCGTTTATGCCATACTCTTTAACTTTCTACAAGTTTCAAGATAATTATTTTATTAAGTTTAAGCGAGAGCAAATACCAAAAATCTGTCTCACAGTTTTGTTTAAAATGTTTTTATGCCGTGATATCTAATTTGTTTCAAACCAAGACATTACACGGTTTCGTCTAAAAATTCAACTAACCAGAATTTCGTCAATTACGTAATTAATTAAAACCATTATATCAATTGCCTTGAAAAAATCAGCCAACATGGAGAAGACGATTTTAAACAAAACTGCCAGACAAATGTTCGATATATGCTCTCGTTTTTAATGTAAAACTTAATATCGCTAAAAAAATCTAGAGATAAGAGAGCATCGCCTACGCACGGTTTCAGTCACCATATTGTATTTTTTTTATTTTTTTTTTAATAATCTATGAAAAGCGGAATGTGTAAACTGTGACTAGCGTGAATTATATTTACTATGTGCTAGAGTAGAGACACAGCAGTTGATATTCTAACGTATACGTACGTTGAAATCAGTCACACAAAATAGGAACATGAAATAATTCGCTGTACTGATTGTCACTCAAATAAATGAACAATTTTTCGAACTGCCATGTTGTACTTTAGCGCAACGTAAAGCGAATTTGTGTTGTAATTGCAAATCCCACAATTTTCCTTCTTGGTATTTCATATAAAAAAAAAGAACAAATCAATACGGCAGCTGAAAGCGCGTTAATGGCTCATTAGCGACGGAGCTATCAGTGGCGACCTTGAAACACGCATCAAATGTCACATCGCTACAGCGAGCGAAGAGCTTAAGGGGACCGACTACCTCACGCTTCAAATGCACTGCAGTGTGTTTGTAAACAGGTTTTTTTTTCTACGAAAATATTCCACGTGTGCCCATTGTGCCAACGTACGAATACGAATAGAAAACTAACTTCAGACAAGGTCGGAACCTCATTGTTAAGACGCCACGCTCATTAAAAATACTGTTTCTAAGCCCTCCAACATGGCTAAAAACGGCCTTTTCAGACTTCCGTACTTCACAATGTACTAACCGGATGTATGTGAAACTCATATTCCGATCAGCACTGAACTTAGTTGCAGATTTTCCACCAATAAAATTATATGGTCACCGCTTTGTGTCCCATAGTAAAAACCGTTCACTTCAAGGCCGACCTTACAGCTCCGTCGCTTTCGAGATTCTCACGCGTGGGTAGGCTGCGTCCTTAAGAGTGAGTGATAGTCGCCATCTTAAAGTTTTGTATTTTGCATCACAACTTTCCTTCTGAGTAAATTTTTAGAACTGTAAACCTAACTACGGAATATAATACATATCGTTAGAATTTTAGACACCATTAATATTTATTTTCCGTTATTGTTGATACACATCGAATTGCAGTTAAAAAAGTAATAATAATTTTCTAACTGAAATTCGATCGGTTACAACAGTAACGACAGAAAGATATTTAGGATGTTTAAAATTCAATCTTTTTTGTGTATTTTATACCGGAGATAGGTTAAGGTTACAAAACTGTACCCAGAAGAAAAGTTATGTCACAAAATACAAAAATGCAAGATAGCGATTATCACTCACTCATAAGGCCGTGTTCTTTTGTTTCGACTGTTTCCGCGATAGTTATTATTTTTAAACTTAAACAAGAGCAGATATCAAAAATCTGTCGGGCAGTTTTGTTTAAAATGTTTTATTTTTTTTAGTGCCGAATTAGCTAATACTTTCAAACCCATAAATTATGTGGTTTAGACTAAAAAGCCAGTTAACCAGAATTTAAATGATTGCATAATTAACTAAAACCGTAGTATTTACGGACTTGAAGGAAAAAATAGCCAACATAGAGAAGACGATTTTAAACAAAACTGCGTGACAAATTTTTGATATCTGCTGTCGTTTAGGCGTAAAAAATTAATATCGCTATAAATGTAGAAACTAGCGAGCTTGGCCTTAAATACCTTACAAGATTACCGCCGCTCTTTTTTTGTCACTATTGAATTATATGCGGCAACCGCATACAATCCGCGCGCGAGCTGTGAGTGTTTGTTTGATGTGTATGCATTCTTCGTCCTAAACGTCATGTATTTAACACTAACACAACTGCAAACACGTCCTAATTTACGTCGTTACTACGGCTATAGGCTGTTCACTATAAACTGAGTACTCAGCTGAACTTGTAATTAATTGAATATATGTTTCATTGGGCCAATAAATTTTAACTCTTGAAAGTGTTGAAAATGTACACACATGCTTTTAGTTTCATCGAAGTTTTCATATTTAAACTAGAAAATATAACTGCACAACCGTTGAAAGAAAACTTTCTGCGGTGTTTACTTTATCGTGAATGGCCTATAGTATGTTTGTTGACATGCATATTGGCCTCGTTGCTTTATTTATTCATTTACGGACGAAATACGCGTACCCGCCAGGGACTCAGAGCTTTATGCGCGCGAACAGTACATCAAGCTAAGTCTGGAAATATCGTCTGTAGATATGTTGGAGGGATTCGAAACTATGTTTCTCTCTGAGCATGGTGTATTTAACAATGATTTCCCGACGTGTCTAAGTGTGTGTTCTTTTCGCATGTTGGCACAATGGGCTCGCGGAGAATAGTTTTGTAGCCAAAACGTATCTCGGCGCACATTACAACGCGTCTGGAGCTCGTGGTTGGAAGCGTCCTTGGAGCTGAGTAAATATTATTGGCATGGTTACCAACTTGAATGTTGCTGTGTTTGTTATAGAACACTGTGGACAAGCTGGTGCAGAGAGCGAACGCGTCCTTGCTGATCGGCACGTCCTCGTGGAAAGAGCAGTTCATCGAGGCGATCACCGTCAGCCCAGGTAACTTTCCTGCTTCTGTGTTATGACAGCTTCCAGGTACTTGCTGTTGTCGCCTTAAAATTCACTCTTAAAATAATTGAAAATTGTTTTATGAAAACTATCATTTACCTATAAATACAGCAATCAAATTATAATTATATTCAAGTAATTATTTATTCACTATATTAGTTGAATAATTGCATGTATATACATTACATATTTGAAATAGAAGAGGTCACAGTGGCAGAGAGGTCAGACCATTCGTCTCCCACCAAGGCAATCCGGGTTCGATTCCCGGCGGGGTCGGTCCCAGGATTTCCGCATGTGGTAATCGTGCCGGACGATGCCGCTGATCGGCGGGTTTTCTCGAGGATCTCCTTTTTCCTCTGCCCTTTCATTCTAGCGCTGCTCTATACTCACCTCATGTAACCCCTCATCAGCGCTAAAGACCGCGTTGTGGAGCTTTGATCGAAATCTCTTTGAAATAGAAGTTCAACCGTTTTACAGACGTGCGCAATTGCGAGTGAAGTTAGCTAATTCGCAGTTTACCCCACAGTAAATCGAAAAATTTTGTAAAAAAAATAAATACCAGTATTAGCGGTCGTCAAGGTATATAAAACACACGTGCAATTTCAAAGTTAAGTATTGTTATATTCAGAAAGACCACATATAAATTCAAAGTATAACAACGATACGACAAAATCAAAGTAGTGAATAAAAAGTCACACAATAGGAAGACTACAACTAGGATAACAGTTACAACACATATGACCAGAGGCTCGAAAAAGATGTGAACGCAGGCGACAAAACAGAAAGCCACCTGACGGAACAGCGGTTTTACTTCAATATTAACAAATGGTTACAACGACTATATTTATTTCAAAATGTATTTTTTCATTGTTTGGTTATTTATCGTATTTCTATATACGGCTATGTTATTTTCGGAACTGTATGTACGGTATGGGAAACAGCTAATAATATTTATTTATAGTAGGTATTTTGTAAATGTACAACTATCGCTCCAATGAAAGGTAGTCCTTTTAAACGCTTAGTTGCTTTAGTAAAGGGCATCGCTGCGTAGAAAACGGAAATTTGCTTAACTGTACACTGTGACTAGCTGAGTGACCACATAGGTTACCTGTTATAGATTAAGTGTCCAGACATCATAGTTGGTAGTTTCAATTCCATTCATTAGGCATTTATAAGGATGGTATTAGTCCACGCACAGCTTCAAAACTCTCGCTACGGAACACGTGGTTTATGTAACATCATAAGCAGTGTGAACGGGAACAAAAATTAAAGATTTACTTAAATGATTTCACGTACATATTTTACTGAGATGACGTATCGGTAATTACCTAAATGTGAATGAATGATTTGAAACGAAACTGTTCGTTTTCATAACACTATAATATTAAGTTACTTAAAAATCGCTATGGAAAATTTTTTTTCAATTGGGTTTCAAATGCCTCAGAACTTTGTAAGTTTTCAGCTTCTAAAGTAGCCTACCATATGATAGCCCTAATAATTTTAATTTCGTTTCTGTAGTTGCAGTAAAAAAATAGTTCTAGCGTGCTTACTCCGCAGTAAAAAATATATCTAAAAATTAACAATTAGGTATTACAACATTCAATATGTTGAATAATTAAATAAGGAATTTATCACGTCATTAAAATTAAATAGGTACAACGCACCAATCCCCCTTAGCTTTTAGTTTTAACTTAAATTGTTTATTAATATATTTCCGGTGGTTTTTGATACAAGTTTTTTTTAATACAAGGGTTTTGTTTACATCTAAGATAGATAACCTTCAATATTTTCATATAGGAAATTATATATTTGATTAGGTAAATATATAATATTGTTTTTCTTCTCAGTAACGAACTTTTTGAGCGACGACGCATTTATTTATTAAAAACTAATATAACATTGTAATATTATATTAAACTGATTAAAAGCTTAGAAACGTGTATATTACCACCTCAAATATTCATAAACTGTACTACTTTGAACTTTCATTTCTTTATGTTTACCTAAATTCGAATGGTAAAGTTATTTAACATTTTATATGTGGGCTATATAAAATGATTTACACTAATTAAACTATACTAATAATTAAAAAACACTCCGGTTCGAAAAGACCAGATAAAGTTCTCGTTTACTGTAGGCTATGTAAAATCGGTCCGATACATTGTAAAGAGAAAAGGAAATCATCAATTATAGCAGTTTTTGTCCCGGACTGAACTGTCGTCATATTTTGCTGAGATGTCATGATTCTGCCGCTTCCTGATGTCAAACATTATTGCTGCCAAAGTATCATTCCAAAAGTAAGTAAACTATTTTTTATTATTAGCGTCTGTGTATGTTTAACAGATGTTTTTCATCTGAACCTTATGAATAGTGTCAAGTAATTATTTAGTTATATTAATATATCCAGTTCGAACGCGCTCTACCTGAAAGACACTACACACTACTAAGTTTGTCTTAGTTGTCAGTTAAGTAATTAATCTTTATCCTTTGTGTTCTCCACCGGCATTACTGCTAGCTAACATAATTCATGTTTTAAATAATTTCAAAATGTCTTGAGGAAATGTTTCAAACTGTCCATTACCTCCGATACTATATAAAATAGGAATATATCTCAATATGTGTTATGCAACGTTGAACTGAAGTAATACTTTTTAACACCATGTCCAATTATTACATATTTTGTTTCCAAACAAAAACACCAAGTGATTTCCCTCCGAATATTTCGATGCTAGTCATTCCCTAACAAGATAAGCAGAACAAAGTATGTTTGCCAAACTTTGGCTTAATAATATTTAAAATCATAATAAAGGTTAGCAGATAACTTTTCGCGTGTCATTCACTTACGAACTTGAAGGTTGTCCGCAAAATTCTGTTGAAATGTTCAAAACTATCTACTGATGATCCTTGTATTCTGCAAAACGGCCAGGGTAAATATATAATTTAACTAAGCCTGCGTACATAACTCATTACACACTCAATTAAATGTACCAGCGAGGAAATTTGTCGCAAAGATGCGTCCGAACACTCGACCTGAAAACATATTTCACACAATGGAAAGGAACGTATTCTTGGAGGTATGTATGTGACGGTGGTGGATTGAAGAGGTACACGAAGAGATTTCGTCAGCGCTTAGTATGTTTGCTGTACCTTAACAGACACGTCAGTTGCAGAACCACCCTCCTGTACCGCATGATTGCATATCTTACAAGACCCACTCATAAGTCACATAGTATCCCTGTTAACCACCCAGGTTGCCGTTTTATTTTTAACAGTTTTAATGGCGTATTTACAGTATTGTTAAAAATTTAATTATATTCTCTCAACTACTACTGCGAGAAAAATGTAAACCTAGGTTAATATATTTCCTACTCATTAATTACTATAGTGAGTATTAAAAGATTTCATATTATGCATTAAAAATATTAACATTGGCTTTATTTACATGTTGTTAATCATATCGCAATTTAATTTTAAAATCACTAACACACGATGAAGAATTTTCATGGAAATTCACTATGGTGTTTTCACGTAGTTTATTTTGAAGCTTACGTTGAAATTTAATGTAGCAAATATGTTAGTGTGATTGAAGGGAAACGAATTGCCCAGTTCCAGATATATAATTATTCATGAAGTATCTATGACTTTTTGAAACACTTGGAACTAGCCAGTACTTTTATATGACTTTTATTTAATTTGCTCTACACAGTTATTATCGTTTGAGTATTAAAATATTTTAAATTGTTTTTGAAATGAACAAAACTTACGACTTTTTTTTTTTTTTTCATTTCTGATAGACTATAAAATGAAGGGAATACATTGCGTAGTAATTTTATTCTCATAAATGCGTCCATCTTTCAGCTACTTTGCAACATAATCTCCACGCAGATTGACACACTAGTAGCCTGCCGGTGTACCAACCTTCCAATACCCTCTTTAAAAAATTGCCACTTGCATATTGAACCACGTTGTCACAGTGTCTCGAAGTTCGTCATTGATTTTGAAGCGTGGTCCTTTCAGCCAATTTTTTTTCAAGTCGGGAAAAGGTGGAATTCACAAGGTGTGTGAAAAAACACTTCCCGTCTTGTGATTAAGTGAGATATTTTGGCAGCACTTAACATGTAGGTCTTTATCATTGTTCACTTTCCGTCTGAATCCTGCAAGCAGTTGTTGCGTTATGGCAGCACTGTGTGGTAGGGCATTGTTATGAAGCAATACAACATCCAATGTCAGCATTTATCTCCGTTTGTTGCTGATCGATTGCCGTGGCCTTCATAATGTCGCGCAATATAAAGCAGCGTTCATGGTTTTCCCCGGATGCGTGATATCAATCAGAAGCCACCTTGGTGATCCCAGAACACTGTAGCCATCAGTTTCTTGGTGCTGAATGTCCTTTCATATTTTCGTCTTGTTTGGAGAATGTGTGTGCATCCATTGTTGTCACTGAAGTTTCAATTTTTCATTGTAAAAATCAATCCATGATTCATCTACTTCCAAATTTAATTCAAAAATTATCTTCCGTTGTCTGTGTACTGCAGCAGAAATGACAAGGCCGATGACAGTCGATATCTTGGGTACCCATCGTGCGCAAAGTTTACAGCACCCCAGATAGTCTGTAACAATGGTGTAAAGAGCTGGTCATGAAATATGCGGACATTCTCCGGACAGTTGTGCTGTGAATCGACGTCTCTCACGAACAACTCTGCCTACACGCTGCACAAATTCATCTGTCTCTAGTGACATCCTTTCCTGGTCACCTTCTTTATGAACGTCAGTACGACCTTCAGGAATTTTCGGCACCACTCTCGCACTACACCGTCACTCGTGCTGGTCTCCGTGGTGTAGTTAGGTACTGGAGGTCCTGAGTTAGATTACTGGCTCGGGTGTAGCTGTTGTGTTATCCCTTCACGTAATATCACTCTCGTCAGCTCTTAAGAGTGCGTGGTAGATAAATAAACGCTGAAAACATCAATTGATATTTACGATTTTTTCGAAGCCAATATGGATAGTATAATCAACTATAATAATAGATAGTGGTTAGATATGGTGAAATTTTGCGAATTCAATTACCTGCATGTTAGAATCCAATATCCTATGCATACTCAAGTCCCGACCAATTGTCCACTAGCTGCTATTCAGTGGAACAGCAGACAATGAATGAATAGACAGGGCTTGAGAATATATAGGATTTTTGATTCTGACACGCAGGTCATTGAATTCGCGAAATTTCACCATCTATAAATTTTGCCAACTTTATGAGTAAGTATTTATCCAGAATTACTAACTCGTTACGCGTGATCTCTTGCGACGCATTTAAATGCACGAGGTTCCGGCGTCAGAGATTGTGCCTCAGAAGTTCGTAACACTGGAAACTATTTTTTTTAAAACGTTGGCTAAAACAATTGTCTAGAATTGCTATTGTTTATGTTTCACAAATTGGCTTCAAGAAACCTACAGTTATAGATTAATGCTTTTAGCGTTGAATTATTACCATGCCCTCGTTGTTAAATGGTCAATGCTGGTATCGTTGAACTATGTTGCAGCGTGTCAGGATAATTTATTTTTTAAGCGAAACTACTAAACATTTGTTTAATACCATTATCTACGAAAAGGGCACATACCAAAAACTGTGTTTATCGATTTTTTGTTTTCTAGATATCATGCTTGCAAACATAGTTTCGGGTTACCTCAAACGGCTAAAATCTTTTTTTTTAAGGCTGTGGTCACGTAAAAAATACCAAACTGAATAATGAAACAAAAATACGGAAACATGCTCTGGACTTTGCTTCGAACTTTCTGTAAAAAATAGGGTTACCGCTTAAAGTCCCTCAGGGATGAGCAGCCGACCAAATCGCTTCAAGCCGTTTTCGCGCCGTGTGCATAAATGTGATGATATTGTTGAAGCTCGAGTCAATCTAGCTTGCATGGGGCTTAATTAGATTAAATATAGTCTTTAGACGGCGCAACGTAAAATACACACTGCACTACGCTGCATTGGTGTTAAATATGCTACTTTAGAGGTGCAACTACACTGCGAAAATTTTACATCGTCGATTTACGGAATTAACGGAACAAATTTCTTCAGATACCTCCGTAAATTCATGGAAACTTATTTCCAAATCCAAAAGAAGTTTCCGTAAAACAGTTTCAACACACGGAACTGAGCCATACTTACATGTCTATAATGCTACAATTGCATTTCTACAGATTTGCGTATTTACCGGTGACGTTATTAAAATATATCCGTTTTATTTACAGCTATATAACCCATATATTAACGATTTTTTTCCGTGCAAGTGTCTGCAGACTTATGGAAATGTAACGAATTTTTTCGTAATATGTATTTATTATTCGTTTCCGCATTTTATTTTTACGGACACAATTTCCGTTTATGAATGATTCATTTCCGTTAAATTTAGAACGATGCACATGAGAGTATTTCAAGTGGTGCCGAATGCCAGTGTAATTTTCTAGTATGATACTAAGGATTACTTAACAACAGTTGCTAAAAAGACTCACAAACATAAGGTGGTAATGTTAAAAATAATTTTCGTTCTTTTACGTAGAAGTGCTGGTAAATAATTCTCCAGAAGCGTTAGTTAATTTTGCATATTTGTGAGACTACTTTAGGGTGAAAGCAGAATTATGCGTACGGTTTTTTATTGTTTCTTTTCACAGTTCTACAAATGTTTAATTTTAATGAATCGAAATTATGTATAACTGTGATACAATATAATGTTTATGTAATTAAACTGACATTTCTGTAAAATTATCCGGTAATTCACGGAAATGTTTAACAGTACGCATGCGTAAACGACATATTTTACATTTAGCCTTCCACAAATGACTGCCACGTTTGGCAGATGTCTGTGATTTGTCAGAACTAAGTACCATGAAAACAATACGTGGACATGTTTAATTTTTCATTTTCAGTTGGTAATGGTCATTAAAACCTGGTTTTACATGAGTCGAAGTTGAATCGTTGTGCAACAAAATGCATATGTTTCACTAACTGTCGAAGCGGTGACGTGACGATGACGGTGTAAAAATAAAATTCACAACAAAAAATTCACACTGTTACATCGTTAGCAGTCACAGAATGTAACGTCCGTATCTTTAAAAAAACCGCCATACAGTCAATACTTCACATAAACTGAATGTAATAATTTAAACACGTCCTCGACGGAATGGAAATGCTGGAAATAGCCATAGTACATTTGCAATAAACATGGCCAATTATTCCCTGAACTACTCGTTTCCAAACGAAAACAAAACAAAAAATTGCATTTTTATTATAATAACCCAACTACAGAATATAATACATATTAAGGGAATTTTAGACATCACAAATATTTATTTGCCGTTACTGTTGTTACAGATCGAATAGCAGTTCGAAAATTTTTATTACTTTCTTGTCTGCAATTCTGTATGTGCATCAATAACGGAATTTAAATATATATGGTGTCTATAATTCTATCAATGCGTATTCAATTCTGTAGTTAAGTTAAAGTTCCATGAATTTAGCCAAAAGATAAGCTAAAACACAAAATACAAAAGTTCCAGATGGTGACTACCACAGACTCTTATCGGCTTCCTGTTTCCGCACCTCAGATGTGACACCTAGCTCTCACCACCGCTATCACTCATAAAGTTTTCAGCGTACACAACGATCATCTCTCGGTGAATTTCTGCTGTATTCTGATCTCCTGCATGTAAAAATGGATTGACTCCACGCAATTGACAGTACAGTATATTATCGCTGACATATTGACATGCACGTAACCATAGCTCAGTCACAGAATTAATAAGCAATAACAGAAGCGACAAGACGTGATTTTTATGGTACACTATTAAAATAGTCTGTATATTTGCCACACGTGTGTATATGAGCGCTAAGAAAGAGTTATGGTAGTATTGTTTCCCAGCCATCCACATCGATGGTAGCAATACTAAACTTTTTTATTAAACAGTAAAATGTATACTAAAGTTACCAGACTTGAATTGTAACAACTGTAAAATATTGCATATTTACAATACGGAAGTATGGTAACTGTCCCATACTGCCTTTAGATTAATTACTTCCTAAAGATATGAGGAAGTTATATTTCAGTGTACTTGTTTTCTCTATGGATTGTCATAGTGTCGTAGTTCGCAGAAGTTTGGTTACCTTGAAGTTCAGTAGTCCTTATTTTATTACCTGTGAGGAAATTGATAGGTAAGTAATGTCACATTTACGATTTCTTTGTATGTAAATAATATTCTAACAAATTACAGTATTTCGTGAAATACAAGCGGTTGTTCAAACCAATGTCTCAAATTCCATATGACTTTGTTTACTTTCTTGTACGCCCAGAGAACTGGTGCAATATCAATGGTTATAAAAACCATATTAGGCCTATATTGCTTCTAATAGAGTAAGATAATAGGTGATGTTGAGCTTCGAATGGTTATATTTACAACTTTTAAATATTAAGCTAATATAGTATTTCAAGCACAAGTGGTTATATAAACCAATGTCTGTAATCCACGTGGTATTGTTTACATTCCTGTTCGCCACGAGAACTGGTACGATAACAACAATGAAATAGCTTTCCTCGTCGCCTCTTTTACCACTTATTTGTTCTGTGGTTCAACTGATGTGCTCGTTTGGCCGCTGAACGTGTTTCGCGGGAAAGGGGTAAACAATAGTTTTGTGTTAATTTTTGCTTGCTACGCTTCATGTGCATCCCACGGAGAAACGAATCCGCAATAACAACATTTAATGTAAATCGTACGAGTACCATGCCCAAAATGTTTAAACGAACAAGGTTCAAAGGCAGGCGGCAACTTTCTTTGGAGAAGATACTGGGAAGCTGGTGCGCAGTTACAAGTATCTCAATCTGCGTTGTGGTTATGTTGAAACCACGGCCGTAGAAGAACATGTTTGGACACTCGCCTGGAAACTTGACCCCCTTTGTTGTTTGCCTGTAGTTCACTAAGTTCACGACAATGTTATAGGTTTTTGGCGTTGCTGTTAGGGCGGTCGGACTCAAATTCCGCCCACTTCCTTTCCACTAAGATAAACAATTTATCAAAACGTATTTTTTATCAATTTACGAAATGCTTCCTTCGCTCACAAATTTAAGAGAAGGATCCAGCAATCTTTATTTACTTTATAAATTTAACAATGGAAAAAAGTGGGCGGAGTTTGGGTCCGACCGTCCGGAAAACAGCGCCATAGAGTACAACATTCTCCGTAATTTGATGAACTACAGCCAAACAACAAGGGGGTCAAGCAAAATACATTGGTAGATAGGCGAGTGTCCTGACCTGTTCTTCTACGACCGTGGTTGAAACGTATCTGGAAGATGTGCGTTTCTTTTGACAGTACAAGCAATTTACAATTCATTCCCGTTTTAAAAAGTATACTGTAGGTGAAGTGAAGAGATTTTGGTCAGCACATAAGACGGTCGCCTGGTACAGGGTATGTTTGTGTATGTGAGGCTAAAATCGAAGAGGCGCTAGGAGCGACGTCGGTCGGGACATGTATTGTGAAATCGCCTCTACGGCTAAAATCGTATACGATCGCGCAGTTTTCCCACCGTAACGTTTTTACTGTGGGACTTCAAGCGGTGACACTAATGTGTTATTGAACGCGTCAGTGTAGCAAAGTCCAGTGTACTTGTAGACCTTAATTTCGAACAAACCCGTCACATATATCTTGAGAAACAACCGCGTGAATAACCCGATTTTAGCCAAGTTTGAGGACTTTAATATAATTCTTCCAACGTGCGGGGTGTCATGAAAGTCACATTCACAAGTAGTCTGAAGTGTGTTTTCTTTTCATAGATAATCATTGTGGACGCAGGTCTACTGGTTTCTGAGCAAAAACGTAACTCCGAACACGCTGCACTCAGTTCGACCGCTAGTCATGCGGCCGCCTTAACGTCTAGGTCTTGGAGCTGGTGAGGATGACATGATGTATGGAGTAACGACGTAAACAATAAGCTTGGAAACTCAATGAGAATAAATACAGGAGTCCCGCAGGGAAGTATTCTTGGTCCAATTCTGTTTTTGATTTATATAAATTATTTGTGCATAGATATAAATGGTCAACTAATATCTTATGCAGATGATACTGTGATTCTTTTTTCATCTGACTCATGGACATCAGTTTTTAATATAGCTAATGAAGAGTTAATAAAAGTGAAATCTATATTAGATAACAATTTTCTCTCTCTTAATGTAACTAAAACAAAGTGCATTATCATTTTCTGCAAACAAATCTGGTCAACCAAAGGAACACCAAGAACTCAAAATACATAACTGTAGTCAATTAAATGCAAACTGTAAATGTAACGTCATAGAACGAGTAGAGGAAACAAAGTATTTGGGTGTTATGTTAGATTGTAATTTAAAATGGGACAGGCATGTTTCTTACTTAACTAAAAAAAATTCGTAAAACAATATATAAATTTGTGGAACTTAGATCTGTTTTATCAATTGAATATATAAGAATTGTTTACGTAGCCATTATTCAATCTGTTCTAATGTACGGTATAATAGCATGGGGATGTATGAGCAAAACGGCAATCAAGCCACTAACTGTAATACAAAAAGTTATTTTACAAACTGTGTTTAGAAAGACTTTTAACCGTCCATCTAAAGAACTTTTCAGTCGTTTGAGAGTATTCAATATCAGAAATTTGTATATTATAACCATATTAGTCAATTTCTTTAATAAAAAGTTACCAGTACAGTATTTATCTCATATATATCCTACTCGATATAATTTAAACCAAAATTTGCCAATTCCCCTAGTTCACAAAACAATTTCTCAAAGATCATCCCCATTCTTGCTTTCAAAAATTGTAGCAATTTTTCCTGAAAATATAAAAAATAATAATATAAATAAGAAAATATATATGGATCGATCGTTAAATTACTTAACTGATGATGAGTTGTCTTTAATCTTTAAGAAGTAGTTTTTACTTTAGTTAATTATTTTCACATTATTTTTATTTCAAATTGTTAAATACAATCTGTATCCATCAAAAAATATTTTTTTTTTTTTTTTTTTTTGTATTTCATGTAGCATTCAATTTTTGCTCTCAAATTAATTTATACCAGATGACAAGTTTTATTACATAATTAACCGCAGCTATAGAAAATAGTTTGTCTAGTAGCACTCACACACAAGCTTTGCTTATGTGAGTGTGATGTCTTCCAATATATAAAAAGTATTTATGTAAAGGGCTGTAATCGATGTATGGAAATAAAAAATTATTAAAAAATTATTATTAAAAAAAATATAATAAGAAGGAGAGGTAAAGGGAGATTTCCGAGAAAATCCGCCGACAAGCGGCAACGTCCGACACGGTTCTCACGTGCGAAAACTCGGGAACCGACCCCGCCAGGAATCGAACCCTGGTCGTTTTGGTGGGAGGCAAGTGCTCTAGCCACTTCACCACATATATTTTGCACATATTATGTAATATAACATTTAAGAAAAAACTATCTACAACAGATCAAATATAAATTTTTCTAAACTGTTCACAACTAAACTTACTGTCTAAGCGAAAAATTCCAGTGCTGTCTTCAATGTAGCGATTGTTAATTAATTTTCTACAACGAAATTAATATTAACCCTATTTATTTCTTTGTCGGAACAACCTTTGTTCTCAGTGCACAAACCATCCAGACGTCACCGAAGCTAGGTTTTAAACGCAGGTAATGTGTCTATAGAGCAGTGGGAAAAACGGGAGAACCCAATAGAAGACTCGCCGACCAATATCATCATTCGACACGATTCTCACATGCGACGTCCACATTGACCCCCCTCCCCCTGGGAATCGAGTGAGTGAGTGAGAGAATCTGGTCAGCGCTCAACATTGAGGTCTTCAGCGCTAGTGACATGAGGTGAGCATGGAGCAGCGCCGGAATGAAGGGGTGGGGGGAACGGGATACTCCCGAGAAAATCCGCCGACCAACGGGAATCGTCCGGCACGATTCCCTTTCACATGCGAAAATCCGGTGACCGAACCCGTCGAGAATCTAACCTGGATCGCCTTTGTGGGAGGCGAGTGGTCTGACCATTCGGCCACCGCGGCTCCTGGAAATCGAACTGGGGTCGTTTTGGTGGCAGGTGATCGACCAAAGCAGTGCGGCAACCATGTCCCTACACGATCAAAGCGCATCAGAAAATGTGTTTATATTCTAGAGTATAACTTTCACTTATTGCTTGAGAACAATTTTCGTGTTTCCGTCTCTGAAATATATTTTAATTGCATTTGTACAAATTATTTATGATAAATGTAAGCTGCACGTATTTTACTACATCTCCTTGTTTCAAATTTTCGTATGTTACAGCACTATAAAAGCTTAATTTACAGTGGATTAGTATGTTTACAAACGCTGTGTATTTAGATATAAAATAAAATTAATTTGTTGTAAAAATAATTACTCAATTTGGAACCTACTGGGTTTTTGCCTAAGTCTATTGCGGACATTAAAATTGAGGCTGTATTCAAAATATTTTACTTAAGTTTTGTTTATATTTTACACACGTGGTACGCATAAATGGCAAATATTTTATGACTGGTTTTTTTTCGTATAAAAAGTGAATTCATAAATGATTTAATTTGGTTGGAAAGGGTTTATTTCGCTGTGATACAAAACAAAATAAAAAACAAATTCCGTGTGTGTAACGGTGAATTAATTCTCATGAAAAATAAAAACTAAAAATGATGGCTCGTACACTACGTGTATTAAATTATGATTTTGCGATCCTTGGACGACCACGGTGATGCCGAGTTTTAAACAATCTGGTGGTACTTTTTTATTTAGTTTTGTTGTTTTAGTAACAGTGATTCGCACATACAACACGAGTGTGTATAGCGGCAATATGGTATCTCCCACGAGCGGTTTCATTAGCCAGCATAATTAACGCAATTTCCTACACTTATTGGATTCTTGATAAGTTTGTTAGCGATGCATTTACAAGCAAAATTATGTTATTTAGCCTACGAGTATTCGTTCATGAAACTACAATATGTCGTATTCCACAACACTGGAGTTTCACTAAAAATTTTTTTTTAAAACATTATAGGAGAAAATGCATTCTGATATGCATCACAATAAACTCAGATTAGTCCTTGGGGGCATATGACATTTTTATTGAAATTATAATCATTACCATTATGCCTTTATGTAGCGAAAAGTTAACTTCAGTTAAAACGATGGTTATGACATATTGCTGTTTCATGGACGATATCTCTTCTTAACTTTATCTTTGGAGACACTGGAAAATTGCGAAAATATTTAACATAGTCTCCAATAAACTGAAATATCTCAATAGTGATACGTGTGAACAGTTTTCTGGCAAATCACACATGTTCTGTGTTAAAACTGTACATTTATAATTGGGTCTGTTGAAGAGGAACACAGTGCTCCATATAAACTATAGCCAATATAGCCTTCAGTGTTATACGTAGCATGTTGGAGTCTAGCAAACAATTAATTTCCCCGCGATTTACCAGTGTCTCTAACTTTATTATATTGCATACTGTATATTAACTGTAAATTAATAATTATTTAGAAAACAAATATTAGTTAACATATGCTGTAAAATAACTTGTCAGAAATGGATAAAATGCCCCGCCAATAAACTAAAACGAGTTGAATTACATTAAATGTTTAGTAAATATCAGTTTTGATAAAAACAACACTATCAGTAATTAATCACACTATCTAATAAAACGAGTAGGTCAGTATCGTAATGCACATCACATTATGTGTACAGCGTAAATAGTAGAGACAAATGAGAAATATGGACATTTTGGGCATTTTTCAAAACAGCGAAATTTTTTAATTATGCAATTACAAAATACACACGCAATTTTTAACGCGTGGTGCAGTATTACAAGTTTTTTATTACATACATCGGTTGTACTTGAGTAGACAAAATCAATATTCGACCTCGTAAGGTAGTTTCCAGATTATCGAAGATGACGTGAGGAAACGGTTTTTTTTTAAATACGCGTATTTCTTTGTAACGGTTTACATCTGATGTCAATACATTGTGACAATAATACATTTTAATAGGCCTAAGGCAAAACGTATATGTAACGAAGAACTTTACGTTTTTGACAAACAATTTTCCGCAATAAATGACTCAGGCAATCAAACATACAATAAATTTACTTCATAAATCATGAACAATACAATGGTCTATCGATATCACTTGTCACAAATTTTATCGACTACATAATCAGTTAAAACAACAAGGTTAAATTTGATGCATCTGAAGTAGGAAATGTAGGCGAAATAAAAACTAACACGCTTAAAGTAGTATAGAATTATTCACACTTATTCATTTCTCGTCGCTTTTTTGCCATTGAATTGCTAATAACAAACTCTATTTTGCAAAATATGACACAAATAACTTTAACTCAATGCTATAAATTGTAAGGTGTAAAGAGAAATACTGTGGGTCAATTATGACCTAGCTAACTGCAGATATTTTCTGAATTTTTTGTCCATAAAATGTCTAGGTCATAGTTGGAACATATTAAAATATTTAATTCCTGTTTCTGTAACATCGTTTGATAAACGTGTTTTCTCCATACCATCACTTCATTTATATATACTTGTGTGTTGTAGGTATAGGCTTATAAAATGTTGCAAATATGTGGAATTTGAATCACGTAACTAATTAACATATTTGTATAAAGAAAATCATTTAAATTAAATAGCAAGAAAGCAACATTTATTGCAATCATCCTTAACCTCCAAAATACTTGTTGACATATTACAAATTAGTGGAAGTTATGACATAACCATTAAAAATACCTATAATGTTGTCAAAATTACTTTACAAAATCTGACATAATCATAAAAGATTGTCACACGAAACATATGTCTTCGAGTTGTAAAATAGCTTTCAAACACAATTCGACAACAGCAACAGCGCAATATAACATTGATAAGAATTGAAATAACGCAATAATAACTGTTCTGGTCAGTCTGAAATATCACTTCACATACTGTAAAATTACGAAGTATTACTTCATTTCTTATACTACACTTGTGAAAACAACTATGATTTTCCTTTAAAAAACCTTCTTGCTTGTAGCTATGATTACGATCTTTTTAATTACATCATTAGAAACCTTTGCAGCGAAACCAAAAATACGTGTTTAAGGTCTACACATGATAGTCACTTGTATGTAGCTAAATTAATATATGCGTAAACTACATGCTGTATAGTATGGAAAGTTAATTAGGGCGAATATAAATTGATTTACTTTTAATTATTAAAGTAAAGTTCTTATTTATGTGAGTAATTCCATTGATAAACTGAGAATTTGAAAGGCGTATGACATAAGTAGTATTAAAAGCGTATTGACTTATTATTGGTCATAATACATAATCCGTTAATATTTTTCGTTGAAATATTTTGAATGAAGAAATTCATGTTCGAGGAGCAGGTGCAATTAATATTTTAAAACACCGCTTTGGACCTCAACTATAACTTGTTAAATTATAAACATATACTGAATATGTACTAACAAAATCACTCTATAATTGTTATACAAAGAAATTGTTAGGGAACTCGGTTTTTTAGTTTTTCCTTTGTAAGCATAATTATACATTGCAGCGCGTTTCGCACAATGCGGGTGCAGTACTTCGCTGAGCCTTTCGACACCAAAACAATATTTCCGCAATAACGCATCGCTTTGTACAGTTTCCTACACGTGAATACATGCCAGACTTTCTGGCCGACATTCTTTACATTAACACAAGTGCTTCAACAATTAAATGTTAGGTAAATAACTTCTATGAATGTATTAAGTATCTTTCCTAGAACATAGAGGTAAAGAAGTAATTGTAGCGCACACCATTAGGACTCTTAACGCTGCCATATTCTAGACCATTCAATGCAAAATTGCATACCTATGTAAACACCTTAAGGTGATTAAGCTGAAGTTCCTGTCAAAGTAGAAAATTCTGTTTCCAAGTGTCTGAAAATGTTTCGAAGATGATTGTCAAAATAATTGTCCGTTTAACAATTTTATGCTACGAAATTTTTTTTGCTAGTTATGTCCTCTTATTTCTACTCTCAAACGCTTGCTCATACTATTCTAAAAACATTACATTCAGTGCTTCCAGAAAGTGTTCTAAAATATAAAACTATTCGCAAGTGACAGGAAATGCTTAAAGATGAATAGAAATTCCTCTAATTTTTATATATTTCAAGAGTAAAATTAGACCTGTTTATTAAAATTATATGTTTCAGATATAAATTTTTGCAAATGTATAAATTGATGAAACTTCTATAACAAGATATTATCATGCTATGACATTCTTCTTTGTCTGTTCAGTAAAACTCCTAGCTTGTATTTTTTTTAAGTAATTAAAAAAGCGTGGACAGAATTTAGTCACCAACTTAATACGTAAGATTCTATGTAATTAAATTTACAAGTTAACACATTTTGAGGATCTGTTATTTTTATAAGGTTTTCAACACAGCAACACAGCAATTAAAATAACTCAGAAAAAATATTTTCCATAACATTTAAGCTCGTTTGATATTATATTAGTAACACCTGATTAATTATGTTGTAGGTTAATAACATGTATGACATCTTGAACGTTATTTCTAATCTTAATCAGAAAACATTGATACGAATATATGTGTCCAAACAAGATATAATATTTTCTCGTCGTTTTTATCTGTTTGTATTACTATTGAGTACAACTGTATACCTCGCTCACTACTAGCGTGTTATTAACAAGATTTTGCTATTAACAAGGGAAAGATTATAAACACAAAATCAGTAAGAATTTGAATACGGAGAGATTTCAGCTTTCTTCTAATGTGTTATAATAGGTTGGTATGGAGCAGCGCGGGATTAAAGGGGCGTGAGGAACGGAAGATTCTCGAGAAAACCTGCCGACCGACGGTATCATATGGAACGATTCCGACATACAAAAATCCTAGTCGTCTGAAACCGCCTAGGAGAGAGCCGAACTCCACTACGCCAATCGTGGCCTCTTCATAGCCGTTAGAAGCGCTATAATATTAGCGGACATATTAGGAATAATTTGAAAATCGCTATTTTTTCTCACTGGTTATAAGTAACTCCTGAAACATTGAACATATATAAACACACACACACACACACACACACACACACACACACATATATATATATATATATATATATATATATAGCCAGTTCGCTCTGGCAGAGACATTTTCTTTCAATTATAATGTCGATAGCGAACTGGCTGGCGTATTACATTACAGTCAGTTCGAGAAAAGTCTCAACATGGCGGAGTTAGAAAATTTCCTCTGACGTACTAACTTTTACCTGATGGTACCTTTACATATGTGTGACGCTATTACTCAGCGAAGTGTAAAGTTAGACCTTCGTTCTTTTCGTAAGTGAAATAAAAATTCTTCCTTCATGGCGCAAGAAGTTATCTCTTGGCGGAAACAGCCCCTCGAGAGGTTATCCTGACCGTTGACGTCCATCAGCTTACAACGTCGTTACTAGGACGGCTTCCAAGCAAACTTGCAGCTGACGTGGTGTATGAGTCGTTGAAAGATCAGCCCGAGGATTAATAAACTTTGCCCGCTTTCTTCCAGCTCCGAAAGTTCCGCAAGTCGACAGCCACACTCGACTCGCAAGTTAATAAAAGCACCGCACGTAGACAAATAATAAAAAGACGAGAACTCGAGATGCGGGTAAAGTTGTGAGCTCCAGGGACTGCGGGTTGGCGCCTAATGGAAGAGAAAAACTTCCCAGCGATGGAGCCGATGTTTCAGGGAAGGAGCGGCAGCAAGGCTTGTGAGTAATGATCGTTGAAGAAGAGTCAAGCGTCAACGTCTGCACCTCGGGAACAAATCGCCAACCGGAAACCGATATTTCACGTCGAACAGAAAGTACCCTTCTCGCCGTTTCGAATGTAAGGAAAGAAATTGTACCAAATTGAACAACATATACCATTGGATTACAGTTAATAATATTAAGTTTCACTGACTTACGAGAAAACATGTAATTCGCTTCAAATACCATTCATCACAATCGTTAATGATTTATAAGTTATAACATAGCTAAAATGTTTTATTATTTTAATTTTGTAATAAGAATACGTAATATGAATAATGCAATATTATTACAATCTTAATTTTAAAATGTGTGATTATACAAATATAATAATATTATTCCAATCACTTGTCGAATCAAGCAGGCAAACGAAGAAAAAATATTAAAGATCAATTACGCGCTGTTCTTTATAATTTATTTAGATATCTGTTTGTAACCTTATAATGGTTATGCGTTTTGAGAAAACTGCAAGTAATTAAATAAAATACTTGTTTTCAACTTTTCCGGATATTTAAAAAATTACGGACTTAAAGAAAAAAACTGTTTGGGTTTACAAGTAAAGAAAATTAAATGTCCTAAAAATACAATTTTTTGTTAAAAAATATTTGGTGCTAAATCGCGTTCAATTTTAGTGCATATGAGAATGTGAAGCTAGCCCTATACCAATATTTTAAATGTATATTTTATATCTTTAAAAAAGTTTGACTACATTTCATACATCCAAGCATGGATAAAACAATTACAAATAAATGAAATTGATTGATGATTTTTTTATTGATTGAATTATTTTTAATACGTTATTGGCGCAGAAAAATTAAATTAATGACTACAATTATTTTGCATTAGTTTTCGTATGTACATGAAATTACGTTGTTGAATGCTAAATGGGTTTGTGAGTCCGACGGTAAATTTGGGTATCTTGTACTCGGAAATAATACATTAATTTACTGCTTCATTGAATTTGAGAGAAACGTTTGTTCGGCTCTCCTTCAAACAACTCACCGCATGCTGTCATGCTCGTACACTAGTGGTCACTGTCTTTATTCTAAGTGTGCGAATTTTGTCTTAAAAGCATGGATCATCTGAATAACATAATTTCACCAGAATAATATGAATCTTTCGCTTCACAAGTGGTCTTCACTTATCACTATAGTAATAAATTATAGTGAAGTTTGTATGAGGCGACTTGACAATATAACAATTAATCATGACATCAATTCAAATTTAAGTGCTTTAACTCAAAGTCAAGTTGTAAGTGAAATAGTTTGGTCCAGATAGACCAAGAAATTACATAACTACAAAATTTTTGGGAAGAAATTGAATGTTTCCGTTTTCTATATTCAGTGTTTCAGCAACTTGTAATTAGCAGAGAGTTTAGAATCCGAAAAGACATTAACGATGTGAATAATGTATAAAAGTGGATAGGTTAGCATTACCCTTGCTCCGAAACCCCAGAGTTGAAATCTTCAATTACAGCGTTATGTAATGATTCACTGCCAGATAGGTATTAGAGCCTAGATATATAAGTTATAACATAGCTAAAAAAGACTTATTACTTTAATTTTGTAATAAGATTACGCAATGTGAAAAATTCAATATTATTACAATCTTAATTTGAAAATGCGCGATTATACAAATAAAATAATATTATTCCTATCACTTGCTGAATCAAGCAGGCAAACGTAGAAAAAATATTGAAGATCAATTACGCGCTAGTGATTTATGATGTGTAAAATTTAAACATTCCTACCTAGCGAAACCTCTTCCTATCTTTAAGTTTATGAATCAAGTTCACAGTCGAACGTTCGCTGTCAGCCAGACCACACTATGGCAGAGAAAAAGCATTACAACAGAATCACATGTAGAACTGGACAGTTCACTGCTTAAGATATCTGGGCCTCTCCAATGTCTCTGACGAGAGTGGCTTGAGAACAAATACACAATTATGTCTGTGCCTTTACAGCACACGGCAGAAAGTATAGCAACTTGCCAGGAGCAATTGCCAGTGTTAATGTTATTGGGAGATCCCCGAAAAAATTCGCAAACCAATGACCTCCTCAGGCACGTTTACTGCATCCAAAAATCTGGGAAACAGTCGCGCCGGGAATCGAACCCGGAAACACTCGTTGGGAGACGAGTGCTCTAGGTCGACCTCCGTCGTGTCCATGGTCGATAGAATGCCGGCCTACGGTGCTAGACGTCTTGGGTTCGAATCCCGGTACAGTCATGGATGTTTGCATCGTTTACTTTAGATAGTCTGTAAGTCATCCCTTACTAGACCTAACAACATAAAACTAGGTGACGTAAGTTAACCCTCTAAAGTTAAAGAAAAAAACTAGTGCTCAATCCACTGCACTGCCAAGACAGCGTTAAACATTTGAGAAGTCTGATAGGTACAAACGAAAGGGGTGTGTCGAGGACAATTAAACAGGCAAATAGTGCCAATAAAAGTAGTTCTGGAAACCAATGGTATTCCCAATATGACACATTACATGTTACGACAGGAATGCTATGACACCAGTGTTACCGAGGGTCAAAACGTTAAAAAGCTGCACCAGTGAACGAAGACATTACAACAAGTGTTTGAAATGGGCGCCGTTCATGTGAAGGCAGGCTTCAGCACGTCTTTGCATCGATATCTGTACACGTTCAAAAACTTAAGGCATGTTCCGAATGCAGAGGCAACCATCCACTATGCGTTCCTGTAGTTCGTAGACACTGTCACCAGGACTGGCATATACCATAGCTTTAACATATCCCCACAAAAAAAACAGTGTTGCAACATTGCCATGTTTGCACATGTCCGCATATCGTACCGGGAAAACCAGCGTTTTCCGGACCCATGTTTAATAGCATTATTTGCTTCTTTCATCGTCCTCGACACACCCCCTTTCGTTTGTACCTGTAATTACCAAACATCCTGTATTGCAAATGAATTTCCTGTAACTAATAGCTCACTTCTAACTGAATTTCAAGATACAATTTGAGTATTGCAAGGCTGTGCTACACTTTGCGTGTGGTTACCAAGAATTTGTTTACTAGAAACAGTTTTAACTGACTAAACGCCATTATAAACCGTAGCCTCTAATTTAATAACTTGATGAGGTATGGCCGCTAGTATTGTGCACTTAGTGTTGTATGAGTGCAGTGAGTGTTGTTTGTGCGCAGTGAGTGATTGTGTGTGCAGGAGATGACGGTGGAGGGGACGAGGAGAAACTGCCCTCATGTGGTGACTACGTCATGCACTTTGTGACGTTGCTGTGGAAACTCTTGTTCGCCTTCGTCCCTCCTACAGGTACCGCCTTTGACCGCACACTTTGTCGTGTATCTCTCTTACCTACAGGTCGTTCACTGTCAAAACAGCACATTCCAAGCCATGGTTTGCTTCTTTAAGCCAACTGTTTTATTTACGTCACATATTAAGGGCGCCGCTTACCACGCGCTTCAAAAACGTCGCAGTTTGCTCGTAAACCATTTTGTCCTACGAAACTATCCCACGGGTGTCCACTGTGCCAATGAACGAAAAAAAAAAATAAAATTCAGAAAATGTCGGAATCTCTTTGTTAAGTCACGACGCTCATCAAAAACCCGGTTGCTATGCCTTTCAACGTAACTAAAGACGGTTTTTTTCAGACTGCCGTACTTTACAATGTAATAACTGGTTGTATGTGAATCTCATATATGTACGCCCAATGGACTTTGACGCTGACTTCCCACCAGTAAAAATACATTGTCACGCCTAGTGTCTCATAGTTAAGGCCATGGGCTTCCATTTATTAAAAAAAAATTGCAAATAATTCTAATATTTTTTGACCAAATGCTTTGAAAAAATTTGAGACGGTTCACAGTCATACGTTACACAAATTTTCTAGAGCTTTTTTTTTTAAATAATGTACCATTTGCTAACAAACAAATTATTTTGATTGATTTTGGCTTATATTGACAATAAAATATATATTTCAGGGACGAAAATCTTAAAATCCGTTTAGTTTATTGCAACAGAAAAATTCAGACGCAGGCGATGATATGAGTCGTAAGACTCTGAGAATGAATTTTGATACATGTATTAGTTTGCATTCAAAAAATATTTTCTAAACCACTGCAAAACTTAAGAGCGAGGCCTTAAAAACGGTTCTGCGGTAACATTGCACGCTTGGCTAGTTGAGGCGATATGGCATTTCCTGAGCGCTTCAAGGTCGCCCTTATGTCCTCGTCAAATCCGAGCCTCTAACGCGCAGGTAGGCGGTGCTCTTAATATAAATATAGCCATGAATGAAATAAGCATACACGTGTAGACTCTCGCTTAGTCAATTAAAGTATGAGGTAATATTTTTTTTTTCACAACAGTGTATCTGAAAGTGCTTACTTAGTTATTTGAAACCTATACCACACCAGTAAGATGTAACTGCAGTGTTCGATAAGTTTATTTCCGGTACGTAAAAATAATGCAGTCACAGCCTAATATATTAATACTAAGCAAAACAGTAAAATATTGCAGTAACATGAATTTTCGAAGTGCTTGGTGAGCAGATGCATTGCACAAAGGAGATTTATGAACCACATGTATCGTAAAATTTAAGTATCACCTACATGAGTACCTTTTGTGATAAAACTGTCTCCGTTAGTGTTCCGGTGAGTGTAAAAAAATAATATTAAATTTAATGTGCATTGTATTTTAACCTCTGTTTAGAAAAGTTTCCCTTTGTCGTCGTTTTAGAAAAACGTAATTGAAGCTTACAATCCTTAATTGTCGTACTTAATTTTGCTCAGTTATTTGCTTAAAGTGGTATTGTCTTGGTTCGTAATTTTTTAATTATATCTTTGCGTACCATAAACTTACTTAAAATTAATTTTTAAATGTTGTATGCACTCAGTGCAGTATAAGAGTCAGTTATAAACAATAATATACTACAACACATTTTAATAATGGCATAACGATTTAATAACGAATAACGACAGTTATAGTAAAGAATTTTGACATTGGAAATTACGGATTACTTCATTCTTTGTATGCGTTAACTTCCAAGACTATGTTTTTAAGTGTGTATTCTTTTTTGTTTGAAACTTATATTAGATATTTAAATTACTTTTAATAACATAGTAGTATTGTTTTATTCTTCTAGGAATTCACCCAGTGCCGAAAATTGACCTGCTTGAGAAGATGTTACCCTTGTGAAAATAACACAATTTCTTGATTTTCAGATGCATCCTGGAAAATGTAGTTAATTTTTACTCTCTTCCGATGGTTACCACAATTGATAAAACATTAAATAAAAATATATAACTTGTATCTATATCGGTATAAATAATAAAATTATAATAGTTTAGTCTTAGTGTTGTTTCAATCCGCATGAGCAGTGTTTCTGAGTGCGTATACAAAACAATTCGCGATATTTAAAAATTACGATGGTGTTTGTATCAGCTCTAGGCCGCTTCCTTAATTTTGTTGCCCTTGTAATATGTTCACCACTTTACAAGTGAACTCAATTTTATTCGCGTAAAATTTTATGAAAAATATTCAATTTAATTTAACAAAATTTAACGATAACATCTACGGGGCAGTATGCTATTAATGATTACTTCCGGAAAATACATTATGTCATTGTATGGCCGTTAATCAGATTAACATTTCGTTTATAAATAAAGTCTCTTGCAATATTTACGTATTTATTACTTAACAATAGTCGTTGCCTCAAACATTATGTTAAGCTATTTAAATGTTATATTTACTCACGATGGTGTAAAATTAATATCGTCACTAATTACTTCCTCAGTAACTACTATAAGAGCAAAAAAAACATTTTTATAACGTATTTGAGCGTAAATATATCAATTTTGAGTGTGGCATAACAAACATTTCATTATATAAATGTGCCGATTTTGAATGTTTTATATTTGCGAAAATACGCCACGTATTTAGACTCTAAGCGAGAATTTCAATAAACGTGAATGCCATCTTTGTACGTAAGATTCCTTCACTGGCCGAAATTATAATATAGCATTTCTTATGTTTTTATCTTTGCTCATCCATAGCTTACACAAAAATTGATTCAGCGTTAATTTGTTTCACATAAAACAGGAACGATTTATTTAACGGGAAGTGCTTCTGCGTATTATTTTAAGTATCAACCTACGGAATATGGAAGGAGTTATTTAATTTAAGTTTCAGAATAATTCAGTGGACGTTTCTCACGTATGTTTGCGAACATTTCCTGTTCCATAACTGCTGCTTATTATCAAAGTGTGTATTGCTGTTATTAAATAAAATTCGACAATTTATGGGAGAATTATCAGGTGAAATGTTCCAGATGACAACTTAAGGCAGTTATTTTCATTGTTAATAAGAGCTTTATTTTCTACAAGTTACTATGCTACCGTGTATTACATTAGTCGGCTACATAAAAAATTATCTTATATTGCAGGTTTATTTTGTTATTGCTGTAAATGGAATGCAACAATTAGGTTACCATAGGTATACAATTCTTATAAAACTTTGTCAGTACAATTTAGATGAAGGAACATCGGTAATTATTAACATACGAAACGCTGTCAAAGAATATCTGATTGTTTCCAAGTATATATTTTTCCAATTTAATATGGTGTCCAATCTACTACAAACTGCAAGAAAAATGCAATTGCTGAGTGTGGCGCAAGAATATATTCCCGTCTGAAAAATTTGTAATAATTATGTATGGTTGTTTATGTGTGTGAGTTTCAGTTTGAACCAGGATTCTGGTAAGAAGACGAATCGAGCACATGGTTATTTGGATCTATGGAGTAGGAATCTTTGTACGCTGGTAAACTGAAGGCAATATATTTAAACGGGTCTTATTGAATACTTAAAATAACGTTAAGTTTCAAGTGACATGTTTATAAAAAGCAAGAATGGTATAAATTTTACCGGTATATAAGATCCTAACTAAAAATAAATAAAATACTTTTCCTTAATGATCTTTTACAGTAAAACATATAATTAATAAAATGTAGCTAATGATATTGTTTTAATCAATATGAAATACATTTGTGTTTTACAAAAAAACAGAACAATATCATTGATTATGCAGATTGTCCAGAAATAAACACATAATAAGCCCAACCCACAAACCCTAGGCTTACTTGGAGACGAACATGTAGGTGGCAAAATGTTGTACGACGATATTTTACGTACGCAATGTGGCAACATTGCATGGAGAAAGTTCTCTCTTATGCTCCACGGTCAGATATTGTTTTATGTCCGTACAACGTTAAATAACTGTAGAGTTATATTTTGACTGTTTGGGATTTGAACCAGTACACGTAATATACCGGTCAGAACAGTAGTAGCATAAGTAAAATATCTGTAGAGTGCAAGAGGAGACTAATTGCAGTGCAATGTTACCGTATTGTACATATAAAACATAATCGTACAACATTATGTCCATAGCATTTTCGTCCTATAACTGTGAACATGCTGTACGTTTCATCATTTACTAGCGCCTAATCCAATCTTAAAACCAATACCACATCGAGAATCACGTAAAATATTAATTTAAAGCATCAAATTTAAATTCACCGTTGTGTGCTAAATCATAAGCTTATTTATCATTTGGTTTCCTGTGGCACCTACACGCCGCTATACAATGTTTATTTTGGCCACAACTTCATAAACAATGAGATGTTTAAATGTTTGTTGCAATGAGAGTTTACAATTAGAATTTATTGGTTTGTGGACATACGCCATTGCTCATGTTTTTGCTGATCAAACCTGTGTTGGATGAGAAATAACGAAAAACGACCTATATATATATATGTATGTATATATATATATAACGCACACAAAAATAGAAAAAATTGAAAAAAAAAATCCCAAAGAATTTGTCAGTTTTCTTATATAATTGTTACTATAGACAACAAAGATTTCTGGAGACAGAATTCAGTCGAATATCGTGACAACAACACCCAGACACAGAAGACAGACACAAATATACAACCAGATTCGCAATATGAAAAAAAGATGGAAATAAACAAAAAACATGAACAGTGGACAACAAACACAAGGCAATAGACAACACAACACAAGTAAAACCAACGAAAAAATGCAGAATTCTTTGTTGTCTATAGTAACAATTATATTAAAAAAACTAACAAATCCTTTGGGATTGCTTTTTTTCTCTTTTTTCTCTTTTTGTGTGCGTTTTTTATATATATTTTGCATTCAACACAGGTTTGATCTGCAAAACATGAGCAATGGCGTATGTCTACAAACCAGTAAATTCTAATTTATAAACAATGTCAATTAATTTCTTTTTAGCGAGTTTGGAACCAATTACAGCCTCAATATTATTACATAAATATAATTTGGTATGCTTATCGATTACTAACATTACCACACATAATGTATAAATAAATAACTTTACAAAAGTTTAAAAAAAAGGCGACCTTCAATAATTCCAGGTAGCATACAATTTATGTAAGAGACAATTGTCGACTTTTCCTACAGAAGGAAATTATGTAGAATACTGTTTACCAGATACAAAGTTCTGAAAACGAACATTTCTAGTGTACAAATGTTAGCAACTCCAGCAAGGAACAAGACTGCTATAAGCGCCATGTCATAAAGTGTATGCGAGCGTCTGTAAAAGTTACATTTTTATGTGTATTTGTATGGAAGATAGGGTATACTTTCCTATAAATCTCTATTACTGTTTACGTACATAGTAACATTTTTATTAATCAGCAGTAATAGTAAAGTATTTAGTTTTCGCGAAACCAAAACAAATTTTTTTGAATTATGACTGCGCTTTTTCCTGTAGTAAGTGATTTTGCCAGGTAAATAAACTCTATGTAAATTAGTTGTGTAAAAACAAGCAAAAAATATATAATGTACAAGTCAATAAATGTGTTTCTTTTCTAATCTGCTAGTCATAGGTGTAGCATTTACCTACTTCTTTGGTAAAATCAACTAACACCATCTAAATATTTCTCAAATGAACAACTCTTTCCATTTAGTTAAGAAACGATACGTTAAAGTACATACGAGGATATTATCTGAGCACAAGCGAAAGGCGTAAATTTATCATCATAACAAATAATCTGTTTGAAGTGTGCAAACACGAATATATGTGTTGTGAGAAGGTTAGAATAATCTAAAGTGCTATTTACAAAATTTGATGGCCAAAGGGTAGGTGGCAATATGGTTTCAGGCCAATGAGTTGAGCCACGTCTGTTATGTGCCCAGCGTTATGATGGTACTGTTAGAGCTTCACTGGTTCGAGAGATAGTCTTGTAGCTGAGTGTTGCAGTTGCTAGCAAAACGTAGGAGGGCAGTACAGGTAAAAGGTAGGGAACTGCGGCTGCATTTGCACGGGTGCAGTTCTGCTGCGAGGCTACCTGTGTTTCTTCGTGTCCATCTTCGCCATCGGCGTGGTGACGGCTGTCATCGGCGACGTCGCCTCCCACTTCGGCTGCACTCTCGGTGTCCGGGACAGCGTCACCGCCATTGTGTTCGTGGCCCTCGGTACCAGCATCCCAGGTAACAACATCATTCCTGTACAACTACAACAGCGTATCCCAAGGTCGTTTATCCATCGTATCCGCTTCCTTTGCACCATCTTCTTCCAACGACGACGTCGAAGCGCAGACGCAACCGTTCACCTAACAATTTTTGTAAACACATAAATAACACTCTGCCCTAACCCCGCTCAAATTTCTAGCCACTCTTTAGCTGTTTCTTCACTACAATTTTATAAATAAGGAACATTTCGGTCAGCTACTGCTATCTAATATATTGACTTTTGCCAAGGTCACACGATAGTTCCTAAACATGTTAAAATCTTAAACTGATCAGACTCAAAACTTTATTGCAAGTGTGTGTGTCCTGCAGGGGCATGGCACAAAATTTTTAAACTGTTGTGGTCTCTGAGGGTGGGGACTATAGGCAATGAGAAGTTATGCGACCAAACCGAAGCAGTGGCTTCCTGGCCGCACGAGGTCATTGTCATGTAAGTACCGGGACCGACAGTCGCATGGGGGGCTACCGAGGCTACCCCGTCCGCGAGAGATGCGCCTAGTCTATCAAGGACAAAACGCTTAACTCAAACTGTGTAAATAAGTGGTATTGAATCTGAGATGTTACAGTTAACATAATTTACATGTGCAGCAGAGTATTTGTTCTTCGTTTATTTATTAAATACCACAGAAATCCTGAAGTGCATCAGCCCTCATGGTAAATTTTTACTGTACAAAGTAATGAGATGTTTCTAATTATGTGCGTATTCATTTACGAGCGAAACATAAACTAAATAAGTTTGTGATGTCACGCGCAGACCGAATAAAATAAAATACTTTTTTACTTCATTATTCAGTTATCAAAATAGCGCTCAACATTTGTAATAATGTATTTATTTTATTACGAGAAACTGAATGCAATGTGGTCTGTACTTCTATACGGCTCTGAAGTATGGACACTACATATGACAACATAAAACAAAATTGACGCCTTTGAAGTGGAGATTTACAGCATTATGCTTTAAATATCGCAGACAGCAATTGAGACTAGCTCCAAGGCATTGCGACGATTGCATAAAGCACGATAACAACAATAAAATAAGAAGAACTGCATACCTAAATGCCGACCAACTACTACATAATGTGGTTCATGAAACGAAGAGGCATAGTGTGATGGCTTATATCCATTAATTGATGGGCAGAAGAAGTAAATAAAGAACAATATTTTTCCTCTGCTAAAAAATACTTAAAAAGGAAAACATAATACCTCTATTGAATGCAAAACATCGCACCAAAAAACAGCCAAATAAGTTCCGTAACTCGTTTCTCTCAAGAAGCTACTATATAGGTGAGTAAGGAAGATTACGTTCAGGCCAGTTTACTTTAACAAAAAAAAAACTGCTATATCGAAACTTCTTTGGAGCTCGTCTAACTGTTGCAGAAACAAAATATTTTTCATATGTAGTTGTTCTGCGTTCCGTGTGACCGCAGTCTTAGACTGAAATATATTCGATTTACGGAGCTCACAGCCTTATTTCAGTGTCACTAAACATTCTATTCGGCATATCATTAAATCCACAACAGTAAAATATACAGCTACACCAGAAATCTAACTCACATAACCTTGGTAAGAGGCGAGAAACATAGCTACTATGTCGCTTGGTGTTCTTGCCGAATATAAACACACGAACGCTGAGGCACCAATTAAAATCTCGGGTAAGTTCAGTTAAAGTGTTGCAGACAAATTGAAGTTATCGTAATCGGAATTTTTTATACACTGATAAAACAACGTGGAAAAATGTACGATGGCTTCTACTCGGGCCAGGTCGATCCTCACTCCGTCTAAATCAATCACATGTCCTAGAAACATTATCCGTGGCCTCACAAATACCAACTTTTCCTTATTCACGGTGACTCCTTCTTCTTTAAGGCGCTTAGCATCCCGTCCAGCTGCCATAAGTGCTGTTCCCAGGTATCAAATATATGTCGGTTGGTGTTTAAGGAACATGAGTTTCTATTATTAATTTATAATTTATGTACTAAAATCAGCAAAATACTCGAAGTTTTGCAGGTACGCTTCTAAGGATTTACAGCACTGACCAGGTAAATTATTATTTATCTATTTCTTTTTATGTGTTTCAGAAATTCTGTGCTTCTAAGTAGACTGTTTACTAGCAATTTTTATTCATTGCCTGCTACTGTGTTAGCCACTATCTTCCTACCTGTTGCGTATGTAATGTTTGCTCATATTTCTTTTCTTCTGCTGCAGGTTCTGCAAAGAGAGGGAGACAATCTTAACAGATACATGCTTCTTTGTGACAACATTTTCTGATGCAGATGTTTCTGTATGGTTTTATAATTTATTCGAGTTCTAAACTTCAGGCATGAAGAACAAATTATCAGCACTTTAAAGATTGTATGTTTTAAACCAAACGTCATATTAAAATAAAGTAAGTTACCAATAATGCATTACAATACAGTTGATAATTTCTAATTGAAGCATGAGCTTCTCGTAAAAGGACGTTTTGTTGCTGCAGCAGAAACTACTAACAACGAAAGCTTGGAATACACACTTAAAAACTAGCGTTATCAAAATATACAGCAAAATTTTGGACTCTTAAAAATATACTTAGGTGTCTTACTTTTTTAAATTACTCGGTTTACAATGCGAAATATTCTTTACTAATTTTAAGTTGTGCATTTTTGTTTATCTTTGATTTTTTCACCCGTGTTTCTAGTTGTGTTTCATGTTGGGAATTGTTTCTGCACAAACATGATCTTAATACTTTCTCATTGCAGAACTGAAACTGCTCCGCAAGACAGACGTGTCCATCGTGAAGTTCTCACCTTCATACCTTCTGCTTGCAGCCTGACTTGAAACTAACTGTTGCATTTGTTTAAATATTCTCTCTTCTTGTATGCTTGTTGTAATCATCTCGTTCTCTTTCTATCTGTTTGTGTTTCTTTCTCTCTCTTCCTCTCTATCTGTGTGTCTCTCCTCAGATATGCTAAGCGGGTATGCGTGTTTCGTTGTGTCGATATTCGGGGTGGGGTGCCTGACGGCCGTCATCGGCGATGTCGCCTCGCACTTCGGCTGCACGGTTGGGCTCAAGGACGCCGTCACAGCCATCGCCTTCGTGGCGCTTGGCACCAGCGTCCCAGGTGGGTGTCCCTGTACAGTGTTGCCAGGTGGACACAATTCCATGCTTAAACGGATCCTCCAACCTTGCACATGTAGCACCTGAAGGGCTCTATGTCTGGTGTACGAACTCCTCGCGTCTACGAAACGTGTTCTTCATCTCCTCACTTCTTCGGGTAAGGTTAATTCTACTACAGGTTAGAAAGAAAGTTTGTTTTCATATGGGAGAGTTTGGCATAGGGAACATTTCTGCCGCTATTTTCGCTACTATCGCTAAGGGGCCAGAAAGATGTGAAACGGTAGTAAAAACTAAATTTAAATAGGCTTGGAAATGAATGAAGTCATTTAAATTAATTTTAAAGTAAAAATAAAATTATCAACTTTGTGTAGCTTAAAATTCAGGAAAGCTCTGTGATTGGTCAGTTTGTTCCCAAAACCAATACCAGTGCTCAAGCGGCTGACATTTTCCCTGTGACAAACTTTTAACGTTGATATTTCTAGCTTGTAGTAGAATTAACCTTAGTTCGGGGTCGTAATGAGTTGGGAAACAAAATGGCCGTCATTGAAATATGTTGGCCAATGTCTAGTTTAATGTGCCCGTCACTGGGATGGATGAAAAATAAGGCTCTAATAAAAACGACTGAGGGTGAAACTGGCGGAGAACGTTGTTTGTGCAGAAGGTAAAGGAGAAGTATTCGTAGATATGAGGAACTCTTACACCAGACAGTTTCTCGCTTGGATCACACGCGACGTTATTCACAAACTGATTTAATAGATAAGCACCAAAAATGTTTCGTAAGAAAGTAAAATTTCACAGTGACACGTGCCATAACTATCCAGGGGTACCCGTCCCACCAAGACCCAATGCGCAATTCCCCCCCCCCCCCTTCCCAAAGTTTCAACTCCCCCAGTCCTTTTTCTCATACCTGACCATTAAAGTGCAAGCTATTCCCTGTGTCTGGGACATATGGAATCCTATACAGTCATAGTGAACAACTGAATTTTATAATTTGCATAGTTTTGTATTTGACAATACTTTGGACAAAACAAGCTGGAAATAAGGAATGTTAAAATTAAATTTAAAAAACCAAACAAGTACGTATATTCTAAATCGCATTTAACAAAATGTAAACGTATATTATACAGTATGTAGTATAATGCAATGTATGACATAATATAAAGTACAAAATATATATTTCATACATAAAATACTAAAATATAAACAGTACAATATAGTTATTAAATGTTGCAAAATCGATGCACTGTCACGTTGAAATTATGGTAAACAGTAAGAACAATATATGTATGCAAAGCAAAACTATAGGCCTACATTTACAATTTTCGTCACTGTATTTAAAATTCTTGTACAGAAGCAGCTTATTTCTTCGTACACATGTAGTTGTAAACTTGTTTATTATTTCATAATTTTGTATGCGGCTTAGTTTATCGTTTTCACAAGACAGAATGAACACACTGACATCCAAGAGTCTCCCATGCTGTTCCGAAACCGATTTTTCATTATTTTCAAACGACTTATCGTTCCCTCTGCAGAGAATCTGGTCACTGCAATATACAGCAATATTTTGTACATTACTGTCAAATTTGGTAGAGCCGAAAGGCTAAGGACACACCTGTACGGTCCGATGAATCCTCTCATTAACCATTGGTCCACCATTATTTGTTTCCCACTTTGTAGATTTCCCTCACTTTCTTCTTATTCATTTTCATCTTGCTCGTCCATCTTAGTTGGGTTTTGTAATTCATACTCTGTCCTCTCCATTTGCGTTTTAGGCGAATGTAACATTTCTGATATGCCGATGTCTTCATGAGTGACTTTTTTCACACTGCAAAATATCTCCACTTCTGAAGCAAAAAGGTGGTTGTCCAAGTTGTAATATTCACACAGATCTTTTATCATATCGAGTTGAAGCTTTTTTCTGTGTCCAATTGATGGGTGATTTTCATGATTCCTCCGTGAGAAAAATGCGACATTTGTTTTACCATGAACAGCGAGTTGTCCAAGAAACATTCATTCAGTTGAGATCACTGTGTCTAGCTATGCCCCTCTTCTGATTTACCGGACTACACCTTCCCCGATAACCTGGTAAGACGAGGGTTTAAACACAGTTTCAACAACATGATGGAAACACATAACATAAGGAATTTAATCGACCATGGCATTTCTAACCCTCTACAACATGTGTAGCGGGCAACCGGGAGGGCTGCGTTTATATACTGCTATTGTAAAAAATATTTTTTTTCATAACAAACTAATACTGGTGTCATAAACTCGCTCTGGAAGCTTGTTCAATAGGCATGAACCACAATTTATCCAGCCGAGAAGCAATATACCTATGTTAATTACTAACTTAAACTTTAAAATCTTATTAACCTTATAATATATTCGTTTCAGTAATGTTCAAAATTAATATGCAATAAGTTTGAGATCCTAAATTAGCCTGGCATATTTCCAAATTAAATTTTTTACCTTGTTTTACTTAAATATTACGTATTTTAAAACCACAAAAAATTACTTATTATTCAATAAAATATAAAACGTTTCTAACCTTTCTAAGATACAAGAAAATACCTGTCATTATCTCCAGAATAAGAAATTTTCTGTAAAGTGCCCATTATTTTTATAGCGTATTCTTGCATTTGTATTTAATTTGTAGTCATTTCAGAGCCAATATTTTAGAAGGCTGTTACATGTACACTATATAGAGCACAAACGGGAAAGCTGTTTAATGAATTATTATTGATATTGACACCAACAAGATTTCATGTGTCATATAATTCACGATCGTTCGTGATTTTTTAGAAACGTGATTGCAGAGCGAAACGACCATTATTAACCCATCCCTACTTTATATTAACCACTCTGCAGTACAGCTATAATTTTCCGATTTAAGTATATGGGGTTTTCTTATCTGATCGTGTTACCAACCACACTGTTAATTATGAATTTGTAAATGACTTATACCTGCGACATGATACATACATTATTAATTTCTTGACAACGACGTATCTGTATCATTATTAAATTGGCACTGTATTTTCCTATAATTTTCGTTATATGGCCTTTAAATAATAAATAAATTTTTTTCCTATTACTTCCTCGAAATCAGTTTTAAAACGTACAAACATATTATAAACTTTTAGTTTGCTGCTAGAATAAGGCTTTTCCATATACAAGAGATGAAATAAAGACAAACTTTGCCTTTTTAAACTCAGGAAATTGTACATAAAATATTTGTGAGAGTTGTAGGATTATACAAATTAGTTACACACGTGTACATTACTCCACTTTTTGTGTCAACATTTTCTTTAATATAAATTTAAATGGTAGTGTTGAATTTATTAAACTTTTATGACTTGGCATTCATTACTTTTTGAAGAGATTCCGAAATATTTGTTTAATTCAAATCTTATGATTAAATTAAATAAATATTATTTTTACACATAATACAGTTACACTAACACCTCAGTAAGAAATATATTTAGTTAGCTTCATTTTGGTACTTGCTTGTTTTTCAAAGTTTCTACAAATATCGCTTATTTATTAAAAGTCTTGTGCAAATTTGCGTGTATTCAAGTATTTGATGTTGCGTATATTGGTGAAGATGCAAAACTTTGTATGCAAAAACTGATAAGTTTTCGAAGGTAATTCTTTGCTGTTTTTACAGCATAAAGTTTTCTCACATATTTTAGCACCATAGTGCTTTCAGAAGTATTATTTAATTGGTGTTATTGAAAATATAAAATGTTCTGAATTCTATTGCTATCTTTGAATAAATGACATACGATCTTTTGCACCTTCGCCGGCTGTATGTAGTGTAAATTTTATCTTATTGGGATTTTAGGATAACAACTCGTAAGTATATTTACAAGTAAGAATTTATGTAAAGATAACGTAGTAAGTATTTTTTTACTAACGTGTTTCACTAAACGTTACACTGATTGCATTCTTTTTAATCCTTATTTAGGCAGAGTTTTTGTTACAAATTATCATCTTGTTTGAGGTAAACCTGTTCATATTTATATAATTTTTATCTTTATAGTTATATCTTGCTTAAATTTATATTTTAAATAATAATGGAAACAGTGTCGTAATTTTATTCCGTTAATGTAGTTCGTTTTTACAACTAAGCTGGTTGAAGTGTGTAGGCTTTAGCAGACATTGACATGGTGGTCTTGACTTCCGTGTTGGAACCATGTCTTTTTGGTTGTAGGAACCGACTTTTCGCCGAACATTTTAGTTCACGACTTTAGGGTCGCAAGGCAACTGAAAGCTCTGAGCTAGATGAGGATCCTTTCTGATTGGATGTTGTTGTGGCTTGTCGTTGTCGGGCTCCTCTGATAGGCTTTAGTCGTTGCCAATAATGTTTTGTAGTCTTGCTGGACTTTTTACCAGTTTTTTAAAGTGGACTCTAGGTTTTACTTGGCTTGAACCTATTATATCTGTTTATGTTTCCGGGATATTTCCTTAGGAAAAGATGGTAAAAGATCTGAATACATTCCTGAGAATTGGTACTTATTACGTACTCGTACTTTTCAGCGTAAGTGGATGAATGTATTTCCGGGGCTTTACTGCATGAGTGGCGTGATCACATTATGTCCCACCAGGTTCGATGTGACTGAGGTCTGGGAGACAACGACGGTCATTGTAGCGTGTACAAACGGCGTACAGACCCTAATGCACTCTCGGAATATGCTACTTGATGTTGAATTTTCAAAATCAACACATTAAACTCATATTCTCAGTGTGCGATTCCTTTCTTTACTCATACCAAGCCCTTCCGGTCTTTGTTTTCTTGACCTTTCGGGGCTCTTCCATCTTGTCACTTCTTGGTGTTTGAAAGTTTTCGGCCTTAAAGATTCGAATCTCCTTTTTTCAAGTCTTCTCTCACATTGGCGTGTAACGTCACGTTGTTGATACATTCTGTGTAGTCCCAGATCTGTTTAATCATTCACTTACTTACTGGCCATAGGATTTCAGTACATTTCTTATTAATTTGACGTATATTGTTCGACGTCTGTTCGGTCTCTTGTCTGCTCCACAATATGTATCGTTGTTCTTTCTTATTGGGTTGTAGAGGTTTTCTGGAAATTGTTTACTTTGCTGTTAATTAATATTTTTCTAGTCCATCTTTCAGATTCATATCCAATATTTCTTATGTGCACAGGGTTTGTGGCTTTATAACAGTGTGGCAATGTCTCGCTTCTGAGTTATAAGCCAAGCATTTCCGCGGAACTTGGATTTGTGTGCTCGTCTGACAGGTTCATATTTTGGTGTAATCTTTTCTCGTGTAATGTTCTAATTCGAAATTTTCGCCGTTTTCTCTCAAATGAAGCCGACATTTTCCATATTCTTTTTCTAATTTAGATTTGTTTTATTTTGATTTTTTGTCGTCTGAATGTGAACAGTGAATAGTAGCGAATACTTGTGCAATCCCTGTGTCATGAGTTCTTTCCCGCAATCCTTTTATTGCTTTGCCTACTTTTGACTTGGACAACAGTGGCAAAAACATTTCCCTAATTTTGTGTTATTTTTATAACAATAATTAACGCGAGTTTGTTGTTTTTAAGTTTTGATTGACCAATAATAAGCTGTGCAAGCAATGAAACATGCGTAGTTTTATTTTGTGAAAAAGAATGTGCCTTAGACTTAACCACACAGTTTCCTAAGTTTAGGCTCAAGTTAGCTTCCAAGATAGTATCTTCCCAGATTTGATCAGCATAACAAAGCTGATATATCTTAACGAGCTACTGCTAGTGTGGGTATGTCTGTGAGGAGCTGATAGTTTCATGCTGACGGGGGATGGTGGTTTGTTGCCGGACGCTGCAGACACGTTCGCCAGCAAGGTGGCGGCCATCCAGGACAAGTACGCCGACGCGTCCATCGGCAATGTGACGGGCAGCAACGCCGTCAACGTGTTCCTCGGCATCGGCGTCGCCTGGTCGCTTGCGGCCATCGTGCACGCCGTCCGCGGCACGCAGTTCCTCGTCAACCCGGGCAAGTGAGTACCTGCCAGCCCTGCCACTCCTCATTCCTACCTTCCCTCCTTTCTCAATGGTACTTTTACCCATTTCACAATGTTATATTGCGACACCTACACCTCTTCATTGGTACTCTTACACATTCCTCCATGACACATTGTGACACTGATTGTTCATAATTGGTGCTATTGCACATTTCTCCGTGACACCTATTGTTCTTCAATGGTACTCTTACACATTCCTCCATGACACCTCGTGACACTGATTGTTCTTCATTGGTACTATTGCACATTTCTCCATGACACCTATTATTCTTCAATGGTACTCTTACACATTCCTCCATGACACCTCGTGACACTGATTGTTCTTCATTGGTGCTATTGCACATTTCTCCATGACACCTATTGTTCTTCAATGGTACTCGTAACACATTCCTCCATGACACCTTGTTACACTGATTGTTCTTCATTGGTGCTATTGCACATTTCTCTATGACACGTATTGTTCTTCAATGGTACTCTTACACATTCCTCCATGACACCTCGTGACACTGATTGTTCTTCATTGGTGCTATTGCAGATTTCTCCATGACACCTCGCGACACCTATTGATCTTCATTGGTACTCTTGCATGTTCCTCCACGGCTTCTTGCGATACCTACTTCTCCTCATGAGCACTCTTCCTCATTTTCTCATGAGATCTTCAGACACCTATAGTTAAGACCCGGGAAATTTCACGTATTCAATGACCTACATGCTAGAATCCATTGTCCTATGCCTATTAAAGTCCCGTATATTCGGTTATTCTACGCTGTTCCACTGAGTAGCAGCTAGTGGACGAATGGTCGGGGCTTGAGTATGCAAATAACAGTGCATTTTAATATGTAGGTCATTGAATCCGCGAAATTTTCCGGGCTCTACCCATAGTTTCTCATTCGTTCTCTTCTGCATCCACCCATAACTTCCTGAAACACCTACTGCTCATTATTGGTACTCTTTCACATATCCCATGACTTCCTGCAAATCCATGTGATTTTCATACAAATAAATTCCTACACATTTCCTTCAAGTATTACAAAATGCAGTACACATTACTCTTTATTGGTGATGATTTACATTTACAATTAATCTACCTCCAATTCCATCCACAAATACCACATCTTATTGGGGTTCTTCCGCATTTCCCCACGACATTCTGAGGTCTCTTTCTCTTCTCATAGATGCTTATCCACCTACCCCTTCCTTCTCTCAGTTCATTATGTTATTCCCTACTGCTTATTATTGGTTAACATTTCCATTCCGTTTCACCCTTATTTCTTGCTATATTACTCCTACTTCTCCTTGGAATATACTTTTATTGCTGTGTCTACCGTCATTGTTTCCTAGGCTCCCGCATTGCTCCTGTTGATGCTGGCACTCATCTTCATGCAATATACATACAACTGTAGTTATTTGGCAGTTGACTAGCTGCTGACTTTACTATGGCGTCACCACGAGATTCTTAAGGAATCGAATCTGTTTCGCACTTGTCAGCTGTTAAGTATTGCAGGTGCCTGCTTTAAACTTTGTCACAATTTTACATGTATGCGCGTGATTCATTTCGTTTGCAAGCGTGATGTGATGCTGTGAACAGCGCTTCCACGCAATTTATTGAGAAGAAAACTGCTATATGAAAGGAAACCATACTTTGTATCTGAAATTTATTTTGATTAATCAGAGTATACGCAGCTGAATTTCTTCCACTTCATATATATATATATATATATATATATATATATATATATATATATATATATGTGTGTGTGTGTGTGTGTGTATATTCATATATATTGAAACGCATCTGTACATGATATGATGCGCTGGTTTTTATGATGCACATGCTTTACTGGAAGATACTAATTAGTCAAATTATATACGTATATATTTTTATAGAATCTTTTCAGCAATTGTTAAGAAAACATATGACACTGTTATGAAATTTTCAAAAAATATTGAGGACGTTTTAAAGTTGATCTGTGTAACAATTCAATATTTTTAAAATTTCTTTCGGCTAACTAATTTGTATTTTAATTAATTCCTGGAATAATATTTTTGAACATTAAATAGACGCTCACGCTAGCTATTCGCCGACTGAAATACTGCATGTCAGTAAGAAAATACATGGCCAGCAATTAGTAGAAAATACGTGGTCTTAGCTCTCACACGTTCTGAAGCTTCCTACACGATAACATAGCTTTAGTCTGACGAAATACCTAACTTTCCAAAACGGCGGTGTCCTGTGAGCAGTCTCATAGTTATCAACATTTCGTTAAAATTGAGACATTTATACCATCATGGACTAATTTTCATTAAAAAAATTTAAGTGTTCATCACTTGAAACACAGAACCCTTACAATGGAGAGAATGATACAATGTATTTTCTGAGATAGATGTATAACAATAAGAACACTTAATATTTTAATTGTTAAATTCATAAGAAATTAATAACGAAAGTCGAACAATGTAGTTTTCAGGCATAAAGACAGGGATTATCAGCGGTTAGGACACCGTCAGCCTTTGGCAATTTTGCGCGCTCTAGACTTGGAAATTTGCGGCCACAAAATTATAATATTTCTCACGTATCATTTAATTTATGGCCGTTACGCTCAACGCGATCAAATGGCAAGCAAATGTCTTCTCCGTGACTCTCTTGAACTCAACATTAGGTAGTTACACTATATTTAAGTAAACTTGTAAAATTAATAAGTGGACAACGTGTGCCTAATGACATTATCTAAAGTTTATGTATTTAGCAGCCAAAACATATCTTAAATGATACACTTTTAACCATTTCGATTCCTCCATAAGATGCATTAAAAATCAATGGAAAGGGGAAACATATCTCCTAGCATTCATAGAACCTTAAACACTGTTCGTAAAAATACACTATGACGCATTTCTATTTGACTGAACGCGTTGAGACCACAGACGTCCGTTGTTGAAGTTGGTGTCCAGCGATTGACGAGTTAAGATTTGACATCTGGGTTGGAGGTTATAATTAGAGATGATGGTTTATCGCGGGAAAACTTGACTATTTGCTAGGCTTCAACATACGTTCAACTTATCAAAAGATTACTGACTTTTCCTTGTACGTGGAGCTACTGCCCTATTTGACTGAGCCAATAAGAATGCCGCTATTTTAATATTTAATGTATGTTATTGGTTCTCAGACAGCTACGCTGTGTCAGTGTTTTCAAGGCTATGTTGACAGAAAACATTTTCGCGATATACCATCATCTCTAGTTATAATACTTCATACTGAGAGTGGGTGAGCGGAAAGCGAGGCATTCATATGGCACTACCACTTTATCAATTTTTTCATCCATTCGCTTCAAATAAAGTTGGTTAAATAATATTAAATGGTATATATGTCACAAAAACGACACTATCGCGGCCATATTTGTTGGAGGAAGTTTAATGACTTTGGTTTTCATTCAATATTTGCGAATTGGACGAGTTCAAAAATTTCTTGGATGTTGTATAGCTCAGCCAATCACTATCACCCCTTTGTAAACTGAAATATCATAACCTTCATTCGTGCACCATGTTGAGTTGGATGAAATTATTACCGTAGTTTAAGATAAAGACAAAGTAGTACAATGAAATTTAAATTAATCGACGAGTAGCGCAGTATAGTTTAAAAATATCGTTGTAGTATATGAAATGTAGACCTACTGAGTGCATGTATTTGTGAATAAAATGCATGTCCACAAATAAAAAATAGAAAATATTATTATTCGAAATATTGCAGAAAAATTACACTTAACGGTCTTTCGTGAGGTTTTCCTGCTAATCAATATTTATTTTACATCATTTACATCTTAAATTGAAATAATTGTACTAAACTTTTACTTTAATTCTTAAACGTAACCAAACATATGTTACGAGCTACAACAAAGTTTGACAGAGTGTGACATGACATCAAACATATTTGATAGTAACCGGCCAACTTTATTTGACGGAAAATTTTACGACTACATTTCGTCAAGTATTCGTTTTTGAACTTAATTGTAAAATATAGTTGGAGACAAAAATTGGACAGTGTGAAAGGGCCTTTAGCAGTGGCATATGCCGCAATAAGACAGGCCGTGCGATGCGAAACGTCAAGAAGTTTTAACTATACCGATATATGTGACGTACATTTTCAGTTGTTCTGAATGACGTTTCAATTTATCTTTCCTCTATACCATATCTTCTGACGCTAAACACATATTGATTTCCAAGGGAATAACTCGAAAACGCCATTATTTTTACTGCTGACTGTTGCTAGTGATCATACCGCTTTGTTGCGTTCATAAGGCGACTGACGTACAAATACCGTTATTAGAAATAGATTTACTTACCAGTTATCTCAGCGTTAAAAAAAAAGTAATGTGGCCAATGGAAGCACTGCAAAATCATGACAACGCTGCCAAGCAGCGTATCTAGAAGTATGGATCTATGTTTTTTTTTCTTGTTAACGTTGGTCACATTGACAGGAAATTTATAACCGTATCATTAGCTGTTTCTGGTGTCCACCTGTTGTAGTCACTCGCGTAGGAATATATCTTCCTTCTTGTCAGTTGTTTCCGTTACAAAATATTGAATAGGTCGAGTCAGCCACATGAAGTTCTGAAAAGCAGTTCTGTTTTCTGTGTCGTGTTAAAAATGTTTTATTTAAACGGAAGATATCTTCGCAAGACAGGATAGTTCAAGGAAGCATGGATATATCCCCCGTAAAAAACGTTAAGGTGTAAATAAGGTCTATAAAGTGAAATGTTTGTGTTGGCAGTATGGCGTTCTCGGTGACCATCTTCTGCACTGGAGCGTTCATGGCCATCCTGCTGTTGGTGGCTCGGAGGTCAAAGTTGACTGGCGGAGAGCTGGGAGGACCTCTCGTGCCCAAGTACTTGACTGGTGGTTTCCTCATCTCTCTGTGGATCATGTACATCGTGCTGTCCAGCCTGGAGGTGTACCACGTCATCGAGGGCTTCTAGGCGGGATCACAACCACCAACTAACCACCACTCTGCCACTGTCGTGCTTCCTCGTTGGCCGGGAGGCCGAGAGGACACATTACGTGACCTTCTTCATGATACTCGCGTGAGCCCATGCCCGCCATCACCGCGAGGATTTTCTTTCGGGACTTCAGTTCCGGCCGAGGATGGTATTTTCTAGGAGCCAGAGAGAAACAAAGAGAAGTATTTTAAAAATGTTAAGCAGGAATTAACCGGCGCAGGTAGCCCTAGAGTATAATCAGGAATGTTATTTCAACAAGTTGAAGATGTACGTTATAGCAGGAACATGGAGTGTGTTACTAAGTTGTAGATATAAATAATTTAAGCAGTTTGTTAACTAGGGTATTAGTTCAGGCCACGCGTCAGATTAATAGGATATGAGGAACCAAGCTTATATTTGTCAAAGATTTTAAGTGTCCTAAAAACATTATTTGACGTTTAATAGCGAACGTGTTATAAACTTTTTGTAGGTGAAGATTGTGACTCGGCACATACGAAACTGGAAAGTGGTACGAATACACGAGAAAGACGTTTCAGCTATTGTGGAGGACGTTAAAATGTTTGGCAAGTGCCTGTTCACATAGACCTAGATATATCTCATAGCGATCGAAATGTAAGTATTTTCAGTGACTGTTAATACCCAGTTTTTTTACGTAATTGTAAAGGTGGTGATTCTGTATTCTGAAGATTGCTTATATGTGCCTAGCGAATTAGTGATGATTTTGTGAACATTTGGAACCAAAAAAGCGAGGAATTCTAAAACTAATTTTTAGTGACTCCGGAAACAAAGGTTTTCTTGATCAAGTGTATTGAAACAAAACTAAAGCCATCTATTCTATAATTTTTTTAGCTGTGTAATGTAAATTCATATTTCAGAATTTATTGAAGTGACTGTATATCATATCTTCAACATAAACCATGTGCAATTACACGTCTTAGTAACTGACGTTTTTATCTTCAACTTACTTGCTTTAAGCTTGTTTTATGACAACCAGAAACTTTTATTGACAGCTTAAATTGTTTGCCATGAATTTCAATAAAGATTGTGAGCAGCGAAAACTGACTAAATCTTGTCGTTCTCGTGTTTGGACCTTCTCAGAATAAAACTGATTTCAACAATATCACTTTTGGTTTACAAAATTTTTCTGAGCATGTTTACACAAACTGCTGTAATTTCGATGTATCCAATTTACCTTACATAAGTAGTTTTGATTTATTGAGTGAGAAGAAGTAACATATTCGTCTTATGTCTGATGTGTATGAAAGGACCTTTACTTTAATCAAATTTAAATCTGTGACGTTTGTGTTCAGTGTGATGCGATGTTTTATATTTGTTGTGCCGTAAGACATTTTTGCATACTTTAGATTGAAAGGATTAATTCATATCTGACCATATAAATATTACAAAAATATAATCTAATCACATAAGCTAAACTACATAGACACTTTGAGCTTTTAACAGTTTTGATGTAATAACATATAAAATAAATTTTACTAACCGCCTTGGGTAAAATATAATATTTAGAACTTAAGTTACGTATGGCGGGTTAATATTTAAATATATTTTAATAAAATTTAACACTATAATTTAAATTCGAAATTTAAAATGTTTTTTAAAGTTAAAAATTTTAAACAGTTTAACATTTAACAATTACATTTATACGGTATTGTAAAAACATTTATCAGTTTTGGCGTTTCACTTTATTGACTTTTGTTAAGTTTATTTCAAATATCATCTAGGAGAACATTATAATTGTGAACTTTAACTATTTCCAAGAAACTTAAATAGTTAAAACGTTATGTAACAAAATCTTTTTAGAGTGTTACTAGTCAACCATTGCGAATTATATCCATGTTTTACGCTGAGTTTGTCGACTGAATCTCTCAAATATTTACAGTCGTGAACCTTTAGTACATAATCAAAGATTTTGCTTGGTAATTAAGTATCAATTAATTTTTTTACATTTATATATTAATCTCTGTACATTTTCAGTTTCATGTCTACTGAGTTGCACGCATTGTGGTATAATAATATATTCCCACGTCCGTACACTTTTAAAAGACATGCGTTACGCAGACTTAGACTCACGCAAGTCTGTAAAAATTTACAGTACGTTGGCAATGCAATATGTTATTAAACATTAAAAATGTTGTTTGTCGGCTAATTCTTTTGTAATTGGACCAAACTCTATTAACGTTTTTTCAAATATAACAAAACTCTAACATTATCGTATTGTGTTAACCAATAAAATCCTATAATCTAGTCAAATGACCGTTGTTAGCTAATATGTATTAAAATCCAACATATCAACTTTACATCTACCTATTATGAAATCAAGTAGAAAATAATTGAAGGGTTTGAAATTTTAGGAATTTTTTCTAACAGGACACGTTATTTGATAGATAATGAAGGTAAATAATTGTAAATAAAAACGGAACAAATTAAATAAAGCATACTTACACCGGTTATCATGCAGGCTAACATTTGTAAAAGTATTATTTTTTGACGATAGATAAAACTTATCATAGGCATGTAGTTCAATTAATAGTTTAAACATGTACCAAAAGCGTCATTTCTTCATAACGTCGATATAAGCAAAAACATGTCAACTTCATTGGCATCAGATTTACTCGAAACTTTACAAAATATATCTTCACAATGTGGCATTTTTATTACGTGCAATCTTGTGGAGAAATGCGGAATTACTGCGAAAATTAACGATTTTCCTACAGTTTATACATCTATTCTCACATTTTAAATTTAGTTCAAAATACGCTCATTGTGATGAAAACTGTCATAGAAGAGAACCGGTAGAAATGACGTTATATGCTGTAGCCATTGTTCTGAATTATTTAAAATTTCTTTAGAAATATTTTCTAAACCCTAGTGTAGTTAAGTCTTAGCGCTATCGGGTTTCCTCGCCAAGTGAATTTAAAAAAGACAACAGCCACCGAAAATTATTTGGAATTCGAATTGTTTCTATGCCTCGGTATTTACAAGGCCATTAAAATTGTCGTTATTGTGACCTGGTTTGAAGAAAATATAAATGGTCGTATAACAAAGGAACATGCTTGTGTGTTTTTATATAAAACTAGCTGTCCCGGCAGATTTCGTACTGGCTAATTAAATTGCAATAAAGTCCTGTCAAAATGATTTGTAATGTGACATTTTTTTGTTGCTACATATTTTATAGTCGGGGCAAAAAATTCTCCTGAACAGCTGACCCTTTGCGGCTTCGCCCACGTGTACTATAGAAAAGAGTAACTAACTTTTAGTTACGTGTTAATTGATGGTGGTACTATATTCTATATTATACTATATTCACTGTTTATTTTTAAAACATCAAATGTAAACAGATTTGTCCAGTCCACTGCGCTAAGCGTACTTTAATTGCAGAACTTCTTTTTTTAAAATTCATCTTTATTTCTCTATAAAACAGCTGCCCGGTTGCGGCTTCCACCGCGTGAAATAATTTAATGTAAATATATGTGATGAAGGCATTTAACAGCTAGCGTACTCTAAAACCGTGTAAAGAGCGCGCGCAATACGCTTGTATGATGTCATAGTAATTCCCATCGCAAAGTCTTGCACGGGATACGAACCCGTAACCCCACCCCTCCCACACCACAAACATTATACAATACCTTAGTGAATGCTTAAGGCCTCGATCACAGGAACATAACTAGGCTACATTGTTTAAACAATAGCAATAAAGCTCAAATTGACTCTACTTTTTTTTTTTTTTTAGTTTTTTTTTCGGCAATTATTCGAATTTTTCTCGCCGTAAACACCATCTTTGAACTTCAACGAACATTAAAAAAAAAAGAATTGGCCAAATTGGTCCAGGCGTTGTTGAGTTATGCGCTTACCAACACATTTTCCAATCCATTTTATATTGTAGATTAAAACCGGTACATTAATTTTGTAAGTTTTCTTGTCTTGTGGATTTTTTGTCGGTTACGTCATTGTAAACAGTATCACAGTAATAAAAAAATTTGAAATATTTGCACCTGTAAAAACACATACTTTAATATTGTCAGGCAGATGGAAATATCACAAAAACGGAAAAATGTTTAGAGGGCTGTTTGCGGCAGAGTGTTCTCATTGTAGTGCTTATAGGCTACAGTGTTGATGTATATATTTTCATAATTGTCTATGTTGTTAGTTTTCATTATATATGTATACATAGGTTGTCCATATGACAGCTATGCGCCTGTGGTATGTATCTCTAGATGTTCTAGAAGAAGTATGGTGTCCTTGCATCCCATACGTCACTTAATTGTATTGTGAGCATGGAGGCTGCCGGTGTTAGTCGTATCTGTCGAAAATAAAACTTTAGTATCTCAAAATGTGTTTCAGAATGTTCTATACAAGTTCCGCCAGGCATGTGTATCTTATCTCTATGGTTGCCATAATACAGTACAACTGTGACGTCTGAACGACCCAAACGGCAGAAAATATTCACGCATTCCATCCTCTTTTTCGCAGTTTTATTTTCTAAGCTGCCTCTATTACCTTAAATCTGAATTTCGTATGTCTGTCTTGTGCTTCATTTCGCATGTCCATTACTGGCAAACATTGCCTATGTATGATTACGTGCGTTGATTTGAGGACTGTGAATATCGTGCAATGTACTAGGGAAGACAGCAACGCCTATCTCCAGGTCGTATTATACCTACCTTGCTTATCGTCCCTCAGTGAAACAGTTAATCAACTTTCACAGCAACCAAGTTATATTTGTAATTTTATCAAAATAGTGTCGAAATACACCATCCACTCTCGAATTCACTGAAATATATTGTTTCATTGGGGCACATGTCAATCATCTGACAAACATAACACTTTTCCAATTATACATTATTATATTTGGTAGTTTTACTCATTAGTAGTTAATATAGCCTGTTTATACTGGGTATTATTGTTTCACTTCATCATTTATACACTAGTACCATTAGATTCAATACTAACAATCCTAAACGGCTCTGGTATGTTTAAACCATATTTTGGCCTCTTTTAGTCGCGTAGTTACAAGCTCGCAGTTTATTTGTTGTATTTTGAATAATTTATTTTATGTTCATTTTGTTCTACTCTCGTTGAAAGTGTCCTAATTTTACCTACAAGAAAGTTAAAATTTGTGGAATTCGGTTGATATTAAGGCCTCGTTCGTTAGTTTAGCAGTGGTTTCGAAAATATTTTTTAAATTCAAATTAATAAATGTATTAAAAATTCATTCTTGCAGTTTTAACACATAAATATCATCGTTTGTTGCTGAATTTTTGTGTTTCAATACACTAAACCGATATTTAGATTTTGGCCCCTGAAATAGCACATGTTTTGCTGTCAAAATAAGCCAATATGAAGGAACATATTTATTTGCTAGCAAACGGTACATTTTTTTTAACAAAAACACTCTGGCAAGATTGTGTATCGTGTGACTGTTCACAGTCTCAAATTTTTTCAAAGCATTTGGTTAAAAAATATTCGTGTTATTTGCAATTGTTTGAAATAAATGAAAGAACGTGGCCTTATAAGACGCTATAAAGCATCGTTGTTATAAACCAGTCCACTTGTAGGCCTATACTTTCTTGTCCTGTTTCATGTGTCCTGTTAGTATCGTTTCTGATAAACATGTTAGCAACAAAGTGAATAAAGACACCGTATAATTATATACAGAAACATTTCTTTTTGGCCACAAGTTGTCCTTATGTTCACAACCGGCGATTTTCAACCAAAGATATTTCACGCCTACCATGTGTGATTTTTGGTAGTCTCGTGTTATTTTGTGGACGACTCTGATTGCCTGCTTTGAGTTACATGTCATGAAAATATCGGTTACTGCAACCGTATACATGTAGCATTTGTGAGGATTGTGCAAGTCACACACACTTTCAGATCGCGTGCTACGAAACACGTGTTTAATGCCCTATGTTACATAATAACCGAATATAGAGAGAAATAAAATAAAAGTTAAACTGAATAACTTGAAATACTTACATAACTGACAATATGTCAGTTACTGCCTAAAAATAAAGAAATTAATTGTATGGAAATATTTAAATTTTGTATTTAATTTGCGTTGTACATACAAAATCCGTGTAGGATATGATTTTTTTTTTACTTTTATGTATAACTTAAGACATTGCTACAATGTAGTGCCTTAAATTAAATAATATTTTCCTTTTTCTATTGTCTGTTAAAGTGTGTTGTAGCGAGCATAATTAAAAAAAATTATTTCTAATAATTTTAAATATCCACCTTGCAATTTAATTGTATATGTATATTCGCATGTTCAGTCTCCCGCCACTATAAAAATAATGTTTACCATCCTCCAAATGTCTTTGTTTGTTGCAACATATATTCTGCGAAATCTATTTAAATTACGTTATTTTAATACAAAATAACACATAATTAGTATTCTTTAAGTACACATTGTTCAGTTAGTTAAATCTGACCGTGTGAGCCGAGCCACGAAACTTAAAACACATCGCATTTCGTCCAGATGTGTGCTTGTGTGAACAATATATCACAGAGGCGAAAGAAGTTGCGTAGAGATACTCGGTCAGAAGAAATATCAGGTGTTTTGAAGTTTCATTGTTCTGATAAAATGGACGGTCTGAATGCACTCCATAATTTAAGTTTGCGGATAATGAGAACTGCAAAAAAAAATATTCATTGTTTTGTAATTTTGTCAATCACTGTTAAAGTTCATTGAGATTAAACTTTAAAATAAATATTTATTTGTGACTAGCTTCTAATTTTGCTGACATGTACATACATGTTATACCTATGTGAACAACTTTAGAAGTTGGTCATAAATTAAAATTTATTTTATTTTATGATTTAATCTCAATGAACTATATGTATATACATAAGGTATTTACGAAACGTGTTTTGACTTTGTTTCTGTAAAATGTTTATTTACGAAACCGAAAAGGTCCTTTAAAACCTTAACTTGTCATCTGTGTTCTATCTTGGAAAAATACTTCTTCTTTAATGGCGATGATACTTAATTGTTCATTGCATATGCCTTGTCGTTCTATCTCAAGTGTGCACTTATGAAGACTACCTTGTCTAGAATAAAAATTTAAAAAGATAACTTACTGAGGCTGAGGCTTCCAGCGTTGTTAAGTACAGTACAACATATTCCCTTTTGAGTTATTTTGGGGCCTTGTTTTTATTTAAAGTGACAGTACTCTTCAATTTCTATATATATATATATATATATATATATATATATATATATATATATATATATATATATATATAAGGGAAATGTAAACAGGGATTCAAAAGTACTCATTTTGTCTTGAAATATTTATATTCTGTAGAAAGACTTCAAAAGTAAAAAAAAAAAAATCTGCATTAATATTTAAGAATATCGGCGATATTGAAGCTCTCTTTGCTTAATTATTGAGTAAACAATACTTTATTATTACATTCAGTAGTACCATAACCATTAATTTACACCAGAAGTTGCAAATTAACTGTATTTGGTTTTCCACGCCAGTTTAAAAGTTGTAGTGATGGACTCACACTGGCTAAGCTACGAAATTGTTTGAATTCATGTGCTCCAAAAACCTACGAATATTAGAAGTGTTAAAGAATATGTGCACCATTATCAAATTATAAACCTATGTAGGTATTATTGTTTACATATTGAACAAGTACTGAAGTACTAGAAGATCGGCAATCCTAGGTATCACTTCCTCTGTCATTAAGCATTTTCTCTGCACAAATTGAAGTCGCGTTAAGTTCCATTGCGTATTAATTTATATATTTTAATTTTTAATATGTTGCGTCAGACATAATGCAGGGACATAAGATATGCACATACGACCATATTTCCGGAGTTAACTAGGTTAGAAGAAAACTAGGCTAGAATATAGTAGACTTTAAAACAGATAATGGAAAATGTAATACGTTTTGTAGAAGTGTTTCTTCTGGCATGGGATAATATCTCCTAAATAACTGTAAATCCTTTTAAACATATCCGACGTAGTTGTAATAGAGCTGTGTTGAATGCGAACGCTTTTATATGTGTGTTTGGGTGTTGATAGAACTAAAATACTTACTATGTTATTTTCTTGTTACAATTTACTTGTGAAACGTGAACGATTTTATTTAAAACATAATTAGTTCATTTATATAATGTTTAATTTCACTCTACCTGTAATAAACAAACGAATGCTTTACTCAATCGTCATATTTATTTAGATTTACTATTCCATAAAACATACGTACAGCTATTTACATTAAAATACAAATTTTTAAATTTATACAACTTTATTTTCTGTTTAAGCGTGTGAGCAAATGAACATTTTTCTAGTATTCTTATCTACTTAGCTTTAAGAAACTATGTCTTGACCCATATGTCTTTCTTGAAGTAAAAAATAGGCCTGTTTCATGGCGTATATTCGTATGTAAAGTAAAAGAAACGTTGCAGTTGCTATACGCGAACTTCATAACTACAATATTGTAATTATTTAAGTGGAAACTAAGCACATCGTAAATATACTAATGTACTACATTAGGCTTTTCTTAACATATGGGAAGAATATGTAAATATATTTCTACCAAAATATCATTCGGGAACCTATTCGTATATAACTATTTAAAGTACTGTTCTTTCTAATACACACTTAGTAATAAGTTTCATACTGTAGACATACTACAAGAAAGTTCTGGAGATTTGCAAAGATTACTTATGGCTTGGTAAGCTAAATATATTTAAAAAATATGACCTATATATTACGAACAAATTTTAATAATGTGAATAATATAAGAAAATTTAACCGTTTACACGCATTAATGTACTTACAGAGATGTTGGAATTAAAATAACACAAAATAGTATTAACTAATGGATACTTGTACATTTCGAAATAACATAAAAATTTATGTATAAATTTAACTGTTGTGAAAAATGCTTTCTTACGGGTTCAATATGGTAGGAAACATTTGGCGATTTCAGATCAAAGAAGTACCAGCCTCTCCCGTTTTGAAATAACGATAGCAATTACGTACAGTCGAAATGGGTGAGTCATTATTTAAAGAAAACCCTTTACTTGAAATTTCACAAAACTTTGTTTCTCTTGATTATATAGACTTTTTCAAATTAGTATACAAATTAAGTGATCGTTGCATTAAGATCCTAAGTAATGATAGTAAATATGTTAATACAAGTACATATTTTACATAATGAGAATAGGCCATAGTTTGAGAAGTGTGTAAAATTGTTTATTTTATTTTAGTACCCAAAATAGTTATATTGACTTTAACTTACATTTATACAATATCTGTAAATATAAATATTTCTGCATTTCTCTTATAAAGTATGGAAATATCAGCATAAATTAAGAAATGGGTTTGATATCACCTGGACCATAATAAAATGTTTGTTGTTTTACAAATATAGTAACTAGTTAAATGACTTTCTGAAATAGAGAGTCTAATTGATATGTGTTCAAAAGTACAAACGTGACAGAGTGATTTACAATGAAAAATAACGCACCCTTCTTACCTAAAAATATCTCAATTGAAGAAAACTTGAAACAATTTCTAGGTATTTTACAGAACTACATTTCATGTGAACAAACACGTAACTATACATTACAGTAAATAATAAACCGTTATTTAGGGATAAAAAACTTCATATCATTTCTTGCTCAAAACGGTTTAAAAATGTATCTATATTTTTTAGAAAAAGTATACATTAGCATAATTTAATAAATAAAAGATCTATCGATAACTGATTTGGATTAACAGACATTCATGAATCTGTGGAAACACATTTAAACATGTACCGCATTAACAAAAATTAGAAATGTTATTTTGGTAGTAAAAAAACCTGCATTTAATTACTTAAGAATTTATTAATTCGGTATTTCCACAGCCTAAGTTGATAGTTACGAATCTGCGAAAATTAAATCTGGCGTTTAGTTTTACGAAGTCCCGAAGTGTTCGCGTACAGGCCAATACAGTGATACGTAACGATTTATCAAGTGAAATTCCTTCAATATCTCGTCAAAAGTGAAACAGTATTTAAATGCCCTTCACAGCCCTTGACTATGATTAATTATATCTGAAGTAGGAAAATAATTCAACGCCCTATTTAGTATTATTGAATATAGTTCTGCGAAGAAATAACCTCGTCGATATCTCATCGTGTTCAACAGTTACTACAGATTATTTACAATACGAATGTTAACACTACTCATTTTATTACTGCTACAATTAAAATATATATTTATTTATTAAGCATCGTTTATAATACATTCTTGAAATTAAAAAAAAAATTAAAATACCCTTGTTCACTTTCCTAAGACTTCATTAAAATTTAATATCTACAGAAGACTTCTGTATAACCACATTTTGCACTTCTCCACCACTTTAGAGACAGTTTTATAATTTTTAACACTCGCCATAGAGAAGAACTAGAAATTTCCAATATTTAAGTTAATGCGGGATATGCCTTAGTTAAAACAAGAACCCGCAATTGTTTATTATTCAGATTTTGATCTCGATATTTAAATTAATTTACTTTGTAGTACGTAGAAATTATATCTGTGTGCATTTACACCCTCAACAGTTTTCCTTTGTACCAACCACAATTAATTTCAAAAGTTGCAGATAAAAGTAAATTTATTTTTTATCAGAATAAAACATATACTTAGATAGGAAACCACGTTCCAGTACTTCGTATAATTTAAAATTTAGCTCTGGGAATAATAATAATAATAATAATAATATCTTTTAATAAAACCTGAGTAAGGCTGTTTAAGAAAAAGTTATCACCGTTTCAGCTTTGGTTGCTTTTATTTCTTTTAGCCAAATTGAATTTTTCTGCCACATATTAATAGAAACTTAGCACCCTAAGTAACGTTTAGTGTGTCTGCACTCAACAGCTGACGTCTGAGACTACCAATATTTTGATAATTATTTTTTTATACATGGTTGTCTCCAAATTTGCTTATTTTAACGCGAACACCCTAAAAGCATGACCACAATGCGTGATTAGCTAATATACATTTAATCACTTGTGGATTAAAATATCCTTTAATTGTCAATGCAGAAAAGGATTCAGGTAAACTGTACACGTAGCTATTTTACAGAGAAAGCAGTTTCACAGGATATATAGATAATCAAGGGTTTGCTTATTTTAACTTAAGCAAACACCGCTCTCTAGTAAATAACATGGACTTTGATGGTATAAATGTAGTAAAATTTACTATATTTCTTTTACTTCTTTTCTATTAGTAAGAATTAAGTTTGGTTAGGATTTAACACTCAAATACAGAACCAACTAATAAATTCCTTTGAATGGTGTACAACAGTTTTAGGGGTTGTCTTAGAAATATTATAACATATTTTTCTCTGTCTTCACGTCCTTTCAAACCTGTAAAACAAAAATGAATCTTTGCTTTTTTGTTCGCTTCCTATGCGTTATTTTATCAATCATCCGATTGCGACGAAACTTAGGTGAGTAGTGGGTTCGCCTGCGAAGTTTTCTGCCTAAACACTAACATTTTGAGAGGAGGGGCAAAATAGAGTAGAGGGGCAGAGCAGTGTTCCCAAATACCTATTGCCAAAATAGACTTTGGCGAGTGGTTTGTGCACCCTTAAAAGTTTTTGGTCGAAAAAAAACAAACAAAAGTAAACAATTGTAGAGATGGCAAAACGAGGCAGTTAGAACGAGGTAAACAAAACATTTAATGGAAATAAACTTTTGTGGGTTGTTGTGTAAATGCCCGCGAAAATTATTGCCAAAATTGCGTGAGACAAAATAGGAAGACGGACAGAGTGAGGTACCCAAATAATTTAATGGGCGCAATAACGCTTGACAAGACAGATTGTTTCATATAATATAAAGAAAAGGCGCATAGGAAAAATAACAACAAACAGTCATGCTTACTAGATACATAAGTTAGATCAGACTCATTATCCTTTACTGTTCGTTGTTAATTCGTCACTTTAAATAAGTATTGTACATTAGTTTACAATTCGTGCGTTTTAAATAATTCACCTGTGTGGTGTGAAAACAGCGACCGGAAATGAAGTATATTGTTATAGCAGAAACAGCATGAAACGTTCCACAAATTGGTTAAAATCAATTAAGCAATCAGAAAGAACAAAATCATGTGACAGTATTAAAATTTAGTATATGATTTACTAAACCTACATCTCAGCATTAAATTTTATAGAATGATATTTAGTTTCCTACAAGTTATAATTGATGTACATATTGCGGCCGAAGATAAATAACCTTTTGGAAGGGTTATATCAATTTACAACGTTAAATGAACAAAATGAGAACATGATTGTAGCATTGTTGAAAAATCATTATTTCCCTTACATGTAACTAGGTCCTCCTTATTATTGATTTCTTGAACGCGAAATGTGAGTTAATTGTATAGAAACTTAGTTTAACTAAAAGATTTACACAAACAATCCTCATCGTTTCCGACAAGAAGTACAAAGGTAATTCTATCACAAAACATTAAACTTTTCCGTTGTAAAGATGAGTGTAGCCAACATAAAATACGAAGAAAAATACTTAATTAGCAAATTTTTAATATTTCACTATAACAAATCTCAGATAATATTCGGTACTGTTCTGAAACTTAGATAATATGTTTAATACTAGCTTGGTGATATATTTTAGTTTTAAGCTAAAATGCTACATCCTGCTATGCAAATATTTTCCTATGAGAACTTTCTTATAAATATTGTTGTAATGAGTCTGAATAAAATACGAATGCTCAAACTAATTTTGCAGCTTGTTTTTTTTCCTGCGAAATAAGCCTTTTTATAAAATAATTTCAATTTCAAAAAATTACATGATTAGTAACGAAATAACGATATGCTTCTTAAATTCTGGAAATGTCTTAATAAAGTCTTTGTTGTGAGTCGCTAGGCACGTCAATATTAGAAATTAGGTTGTGATGTGTTAAACAATGTCAAGACAAAAAAATATTTATAGTTGTTCACCGTCATTTATTATTCCATACTGCCAAGAAAAAACTAATTAAAGTCAATAAATCTTATAAGTGGTAGAGACGTGTAACACATGCTTAAAATTATTTTATATGTATATTAAACAATGTTTAAATATTTACATGCTTTGTTAATAAACAATTTTATGAACCTGCAGAAACAGCACATTCTGCATATATTGTGAAATGTGTTAATATAATTGTATAGTACTGTTATGATAATGGCTATTGAATATGTCTAAAACAATAAGTAATAATACTGTTTACAGTTTTCAAATTGTAACTGTACAATATCTCAGATTTGGAATATTTTAAATGAAACAAAATACGCACCAATCTGTAGTATACTCTAACCAAATCTTGTAAATGTAATAAAATATAGATTTTAAAAAATGTGATTATCGTACTGGGAAGGATTGTTGATTCTGTGAGAAACATGCTTATAATTTATAAAGAGAGAATGAACTTCTCAATTGTACCAAGTTGATTTATTTTGTTGAAAGTGGAGAACAGTTTTGTTATGATTTTTTTTGAAGTTTAATATCAGAACCAAATAATTGTGTTATGTAAATTACTTGTTTCAGTCCACTCTATCACGTGAAATTTGTACTTAAAAATGTAATAAATGTTCACTGTTTTCCTGGTGTTATGGAACCTTTCATGTTTCTGTTGTTCGAGTTCATTGGTAGTGTAAATAGTACATGTAATGTACGTATAAAATTGTTGTGGTTTTGTACAAAAAATGTTTAATTAAATGTTGATGAAAATAAATATGTTGCAATTTTTAATTCAAGAATCGGTTTTTCTTGTGTTTTAATTTCATGTGTCCGTTATCAATACAACAATGAAAGTAATTTGAAAGAAGGTTTTTTAAAACATTAATTACAACGAATAGTTTATAAAATAACGCCTTAAAATGTAATTACCTGCTTTATACGCATATTCGTGTGGTGAAAAATTTTTTGGGATTCCTTTTTGAAATCGTTAAAGATGTAATATTTTTTTATTGTAACTGTTTTTTTTTTTTTGTATTTACTACTCGTTTCCATAATACCTACCACATTTATAGCAAAACAATTACTTTCCTTAACTTTAATTGTACAACTCGACGTTCCATAATAATTTATAAACACTGCATTTTAATCATATTAATTTAAATTAAAAAATTACTAACGATTTAAATTTAATAATTTCCAAAAGTACGCTGCAATCAAATTTGCTGGGTGTAGACTACAGTCTAAGAGGAGGAGGTCTTGACACTGCCTATGCTCTCCAGTAAGGGAAAGTGACTTCCTTTTTGTCGCCAAACGCTAGTAATAATTTGGTGGAAGATTTGTCTTGTTTACGTCTGGCGACGTTACAATTTTTGCAGTTATTTATTTAAAATTATATTAATATGGTAAGCTGATATATTAGATATATGTTCCGTGTCCATAAATGCATTGACGTGTGTGGAACTGTTTATATATGTTGTCTGAAAAAAATATTATGTAGTACTGTTTTAGTAAACATATTCGAACAAAATCTATTATTTCCTACCCTACAAAATTTTAGAATCGTTGCAATGCGTGTCGACATGGAAAAGATTGAAAAACTAAATTTTGTGGTTGAAAGAAAATGTGTTCCAATACAAAATGACATTTTAATTTATTTTCTTCTATATAATACACGCAATTCTGACAACAACTTCACATTTTAAGCTAAGCCAAACACAAAACAAAACAAATCTTCCACTAAATTACTACTAGCGCTCGGCAACAAAACGGAAGCCACATTTTATTCCTCAGTGTCAAGACCTCTACCTTCATAGACCGTGGTGTAGACCCAGTGGTATGATTTCTGGTGAACTAACCATAAAATTGCATGTACAGTAGGTGAGGAATAGCTGCGGACCTGAAGATAAGTTTGCAATTTAAAAATAATATTTTTAGAACACCGCTTTTATTCTAACGACAAATAAAAAAAACTTACATAATATTCGCGCCTGTAAACAATTGTTGCTCCAGGGAATTCTGTTCCTTGATGCGTGTATTTCAACACTCATGTTATATCAGAATATTTAAAATCTAATTGATATAACTGTGAGTGTCAGTGACAATAAAATTTACTACTGCAATAAAACAACAGAGTGTAGCAAACAAACTATTAAATAAACGACTGTATGAATAGTGTTTGGAATATCTATAGCGTATATTTATGTCTAATGGTTATAGGACCAGACCCGAATCTCGGATTATTGAGTAAGTAACCGAATTTAAATTATAAAGTATTTGCAGTTTTAAATTGCATGGGATCTGGTAAAAATAATATACGCAGAATAGTCTTTCAGTACATGTTGATTGCTCTGTTTTTTGATCAGAGTGATCATGATGGTGTCAGAAAACTCGTCTAGACTTGAATTAATCAATGAAAACTATTCGAGTGTTTGGAAATTTCAACTGATCGTGATTCTAAAGTCAAAAATGTGTACGAAATTTCGGCGGGCAACGAACCTGAGCCAATCAAATCGGACGATGTTTCAGACAGTGCATTTCAAAAATGTTTAAAGTTGTGGAACAGTCGCAATATTAAACTCAAGAAGAAATTATAACGCGTTTGGAAAAAGGCCTCATAACCCACTTATTATCATGTGAGTCTGCACATGAAATGTGGGTAAAGCTGTTTGTTGTCTATAAATTAGCAGCAATCAGAGGTAAGTCTTCACTAGTTAAAATAAAAGTTTTTAACTTTAAATATGAAAGTAAAGGTATAGCAATGTTTACATCAAAGTTCCAAGAATTAGCTTCTAGATTAAAACAGAATGGAGAAATCTTTTCAGAACAAATGTAATGACTAAAATCACTGTGACCTTGCACGATAAATCTACACATTTTGTATTTGCGTGCGAGTCAGTATCAACTTAGGATCAGAAGGTAAATGAACTAACGTCTAGATTGTTGATAGAAGAAGAGCGAATTGATAAAAAAAGGCATAGTGTAAGGGACTTTAATGACGAAAAAATGTTTTAGGCCTGATTCCCTTAAGTACCACTATTGTGGCAGGTACGGCCATTTAAAAGCAAATTGTTTCAAAAGCAAAGACAGGTTTCGTAATGATTGGAATAAACCTTTATACTTTTACTGCAAAAAGTGGGGCCATTTCATTAAAGATTGCTGATTAATAAGTGCTAAAGAAGGGGGAAATAAAAATATCTGTGGTAATAACAAGGTTAATACCAATACATTTTTCAGTGCAGCATTGTTCGGGAAAGTTTAAATTCTGCCGACAGGTATGTTGACAGTTTAGCTTCAGAACACATGTGTTCGCAGCGTGACATTTTCTCATAATTCAGGGACTTAGAGGAGAAAAATCAATCGCCATCGGCAATGGATCAAAGTTAGTAGCTATTGGAATCGGAAGAATTAAAGTAGAAGCTTTTGATGGTAACTCTTGGAAGATTTCAAAGTTACAAGATGTTTTGTTTGTTCCTGACATTAAGTTCAGTTTGTTTTCAATATATGCTGCTTTGAGAAAGGATAATGAAATCATATGTAATGAAAAAAAAATGTGAGTTTGTGAAATATGACGAAGTTTGTGTAGTAGGAATACAAAAGGGGAAATTGTACAAGATGGAGTTCAGGCATGCCAACGAGTCAGCTGCTCTAAGACTAGGTTCTGAGGCAAAAAGTAAATTACATAACTGGCATGAGAAATTAGTGCACCAAAATGTAGAACATGTCAAAGCGGATGTTGATAAACGTCAAGTAAAAGTTGCAGTCCCTGACAACTTTTTTTTTTGTGAGTCTTGTGTAAACATTATCATCAAACACAACCGTTTCCTTCTAGCAATCTACAACTACTAAAACATCCAGATTGTCCGCGCTGATATTTGTGGGCAAATGGAAATTGTATCATAAGGAGGTGCAAAATATTTTCTTCTTTTCGTTGACAATTTTAGCAAATATAGGTTTGTGTATTTCTTAAAGCACAAATTGGAAGCTGAGGAGAAAACGAAAATTTTCTTAAATTTGGCGAAAAGTGACATAATTTAAAGGTGCTTAGGACTGGTAATGACACAGAATTAGTAAATATAGAAATAACAGAGGTGTTGGAAGGACTAGGCATTCTCCACAAAAAAGCAGTTCGTTACTGTCGTGAACAAAATGTAAAAGTGGAGCGTGAAATGCGAACCACAGTTGAATCTGCAAGAAAGACGCTAGAGCCTAAAAACTGAAATAAATATTTGAGGGCCAAAGCAATAAATACTGCAGTGTATGTGATCAATACGACACGCACTAGTTCTGTAAAAGATAAAAGTCCTTACACGTTGGGGTTCAACTCAGAAGCAGAACTTAGATATCTACAGGTATTTGGATCAGAAGTTTATGTACACGCACTTAATAAAAAGGAGGAAGTGGGACCCAAAGAGTGTGGAAGGAATCTTTGTGGGTTACCAAGAAAACTCAAAAGCATTCAGAGTTTATATTCCAAGTCAAAGAAGATTAGAGATATCAAGACATTTTATATTTGAACAACATCTAAGCCAGACTGTAACAGCGGTACAGACTGCGACAGCGGTTCACAGTCAATTGATGCAGAGGAGAGATAAAATTTTAAGGTTCAAAAATCGTCTGCTTCCTCAGAAGAGGAGGAATATTGCAGAGTCGTTGAACCAAGAAACGAAGCTGTGGTAGCTAGCAGTTATGAACAGCCTGATTCCATTACATTAGAAGACGTTTCAAATGTAGAAGACGAAGAGGTACGACATAACAGTCTGAGGGATCGGTTGAATTTGAAGGTACCTCAGAGAAATTTAGTGAGTATGAAACACATTTTTGTATGTTAGCTAAACCACTTACGTATGAAGATACTATAAAAAGGGAAGATAGTAGAATCTGGACGCATGCAATAGCTACTGAACTGAAATCTATTGAAGAAAACAAAACATGGACTGAAGAGATAACCCCAAAAAAACAGTCGTATTATTAGCAGCAGGTGGGTATTCAGAATCAAAAGTGAAAAAAAGGAAAAACAACACAGTGCAAGGCTCGGTTGGTTGCAAAAGTTTTCGAACAGAGTATGACATCTTACCTGGGAGAAATGTATGCACTAGTTACAAAATTGTGGACTACGAGAACCTTGCTAGCAGAAGCAAATGAGTTAGACCTAGTTATTTACCAAATGGATTTTCAAAGCGCTTTCCTGTACGGAAATATGGAAGAGGAAGTTTATATATCTAAATCAGAAGGAATAGAGTGTGATGGGAAGACTGTGTAGGCCTACCGCTTAAACAAATCAATTTGCGGACTAAAAAATCCCCAAGCCACTGGAATGACAAATTTAACCAGGCAATGATACAAATAAGATTTCAAAGGTCTATACATGACTGTTGTCAATATGTGAAGACCTCTCCAGTAAACAAACAGTATGTGCTTCTGTACGTGGATTATCTGTTGATTGTGGGAGAAAAATAAAAATTAATTGAAATGATCAAGGAAAATCTAAAGAAAAACCTCAAGATGGAAGGCCTTGGGGAGGCTTCAAATTATTTGGGAATCACAATTTCTCGAGACCGAAAAGCTGGAATCCTGAATATAAATGAAACTAGTTTTTTAAAAAATATCCTGGTTAAGTATGGAATGGAAGTTTGTCGCCCTGTTGCAACCCCCATGGATCTAACCTCAAAAGCATTGTAGGATGACAAGAAATTGGAGGACAATAATCTAGAAATTGCGAAAATTGTAACACCGCCAGATGTAAACAAGACAAATCTTACACTAAATTATTACTAGCGCTCGGCAACAAAAAGGGAGCCACTTTGTCTTGCTGGAGAGCATAGGCAGTGTCAAGACCAGACTAGGGTGAAACGATCAGTTTTCTGAGCAGGTGCCAAAGTAACGCAAGTGATGAGCTGTGGGCAGCCCTAAAACAGACACTGCGATACATTAAAGAAACAATTAATCTACCCTTAATGACGTAAATAAACACAGCCAACAGTACAAGGTTAACGTCGATGCAGACTGGAGAGGTGACCAGGCAGACAAAAAATCAACCTCAGGATTTGTGTTCAAAGTTCATGGGTGTACAGTGTCGTGGGGTGTCCAAAAAGCAACGTACTGTGGCTCTTTCATCAATCGAAGTGGAGTATGTTGCACTTAGCACAGCAGCTGCAGAGGCATGGTGGGTCAGGGGAGTTCTGTGTTACCGTGCAGTTTTTCTGCCAGGAGAGCCTATATTAACCTATGAGGACAACAAGACAGCTAAAAAAGTGTCGAAGAATCCGGAAGACCACAAAATACTATAACATATTAGTCACCATTTAATTAGGGAGATTATTCAAGCAGGTATAACTGATGGTAATTACGTCAGTACTTGTGGTCAAGTTGCTGATGGCCTTGAAAACCATTGACTAAAACGGCAACTACGAATTTTTTTTTTTTTTTTTGAGTAAATGGAACTTTAAGGTTGTGACCTAAATATTAAGCTATGAACGGTGTCACGCAAAATTGTTTAAGCTATGATGATTGCAAATCTAGGTGAGTCGAACATTTTATTGAAGTTTGTGGGGGGGGGGGAGGCGTTGTTAGTGACAGTAAAATTTAGTACTGCAACTAAACAAAAGAGTGTTGAAAACAATCTATCAAATAAACGAATGTATGAATAACGTCGGGAATATGAATAGCGTATATTTATTTCTACATTGAGGCATTGCCAAAAATAAAATGTGTTTTAAAATGACTTGCAAGCTTTTATTATTAATGATTTGAATAATGTTTGTTTGGTTAAGGTTAACAATGCTAGTAACAAATGTTACGAAAGCAAACGTGGTTATTGTTTTTCTTAATGTAAAGAATATCATAAGATGATAAAATGTTAATATGTATTTGAATTTTAAAATTACATATAATGGTAGATCGGTTTATTTGGGTAATATGTGTTTCCAGGTTAATTTCAGTTTAAGTACACGACGATTGCTTTAAGTGGAAGATTGTAAACTTATTTAGTTGCAAAATGGTTGCAACAACTATTTAAAATATTGTACTGTTCGTTACGTTTTCGTTCCTCACTTGCCTAACGTCTATATGCCTGTATTATAGGGAGTTATTTCAAATTAATCATTGCCGAAATCATTTCTCACTCTGCACATTCGCCGACAACTATAATAATTATTCAATGTATCATGTAAGACCGCAAGACACATCGTACAGTAGTTTCACTTCTTAATTTTCCTAAAAGACTACATCCATGCTGGGATCGCTAACAATATCCATTAATCGTGAATGTTAACTGAGTACTTCAACTATTTCAACAAATATTTTGTTTAAACGTTCTGCACCATTTTAAACCATATTGTTCAAAATGTTACCTTGCGTTATTTGTGCTTCAATGTTCAAACATTCGTCTAAATCGTTTTAAAAGTATAAAACAACGAACACGATTAGCGCAGAATCAGCACGCATATTAAACAACATTTAGCTAAACGCTCTGAATCTCAATTACTGAGATCTTCAAAATGCTAGGAAAAGTGTTCAAAAATTCAAAATGCGATGTCCAGGAAATACATTACATGGAAAGGAAAACTATGTTACTGAAATCCAACTTGATAAGTAGCACTTAAGCACCACAGGATACATATTTCAAACAAGTTTTAATAATTTCTTTAATTAATCGCTTTTTTTACATTATACTTAGCTCGTATACTTAATTTAGAGAGTATTTCAAAATAGTAATAAATATATTAATATATATTATGTAATTTATTTACTTACAAAAACCAGGCTATAATCTGCCTTTTTTGAGCTTGGTATTAGACTATATATAAAGGTTCTAGTGCAAGCTAATTTTTGTCGTTATATTTTTTCAAATTTGCATATAAATATATAAAAACCTTTTTTACAAAAAAGTTACATTAATATTAAATATGTTAAATTTTTTTAAATTTACATATATTTAATTACAAAAAAATTATTTTTCATTCTACCTAAGAAAAAAATAATGACAAATACTCAAAGTATATAAAAGGGGCTACAAATATATGTTTTCTTATTATTCTTTATACTAATAAAGGACAAATGAAAAAGTGATAATAATTCAGAGACAGTATGAAAGATGATTTTGATGCAATTGAATATAGATTTCTGAAGCAGAATAATTAAATACTTATAATTATATTACGATTAAAGAGAAAAAAATCCAATATTTGCAAGTATTATTGTAAACAATCATGTGAAAAAAGAAAACAATTTAAAAAGTAAAATGCTTGATAAAATTAAGTAGATTGCACTGATCAATAGTGATAATAGTTTCCCGGGTTTTTATAATCACTTCTGCGATATATTTAAAAAATACTTAGAATTAAAGGATTTATATTACTTGTTTTTAACAAAAGAAAGTGTTAGAAATACAGCTGTTGATTATATTACCAGAAAAAAACCCACCGGCTAGAAATATATTAATTTTTATAAAATTACATTATCAAAAAATTGTATAGAAACATTTCAAAATATATTTAATTTAGAATATATTTTTAAATATCACATTTTATGTGAAAAATTTATAGAAAAATTTCAAAATAAATTTTTACTTCGAGGATATTTGAATAAATCAAAAAATTTTAGAAGATTAAAAACATGTTAAAATTTTAATAAAAAAAATCATTCGCAGTATACTAAATTTCAAATTGATCAGACCACATACAGTAAAAAACTAGAAAATAGCTGATCATATTTAAACGGCTGAACAGATTTCCTTGAATCATAGCGAAGAAGAGTCGATCAAGTCCAATTAAAAAAAAAAAAAAATAAAATAAAATTCACTTCCATCGTTTAGGAGCTGCAATGCCACAGAAAGACACACAGCTACACAGACAGACACGTCAAACTTATAACACCACTCATTTTAAGTCGGGGATTAAAATATTAAAATAGAGTTAATCGGGAATAATTTCAGAATATTAAATTTTATGAGAAAAATTTATAAAAATTTTCAAGATATAGTTGTTTGGAATAAAATTATTTAAAACAAAAATTATCAAAACGTTTTGAAGAACATCTTCAAGAAAAAGTCAACTGACAGTATATTTCTGAAAGACCAAAATTACCAGAAGATTTTACAGAAAATAAAAAAAAAAAATAAAAAAATATTTAATTGGGAGAAAATTTCAATAAATCAAAAATTTTCTGAGGCTTTCGTAGAAAAATTACAAAGTAGCGTTAATTATTGGTAGAATGTTTTACCCCATCAAAATTATTCAATAAATTTATTATTTATAGATATTCGATTAACAATTAAAATTTAGAAAATAGAAGTATCATCTTGTATATGTTTAATTACATTAATTTTTTTAGTATAGTAAAGTAAATAAAACATGACAATTACACTGAGACAATATCACTGATATGGGGAACATACTTACATGTAATAAAAATATTTGTTTTAGTGAAAAGGGAATACTTCGATAGAAACAAATTAAGTATGATACTTGTATAGGTGATTCGGAATAAAGTGAACACTCAAAAAAGCCCTGATTAATGTCTATTTCCTGCCAGTTTATATCTTTCCGCCGATGTTAACACAAATAATGCCACGTGCTTTTATTTACATAGGGTCGTGCAATGTTTACAACTACATTAAACTGCTCCGATAAATTTTAGCTACAATATCTACTCATTAAATGCACGGGGGCTGAATGTAAGATATAAAAAAAGTAATCTTAGTTATAAATACCTGCGA
>PNEQ01078220.1:0-30701 GCA_003012365.1 Medauroidea extradentata | reverse complement strand
TGTGTCAACAGAAAGCATTTTGTCATTTCTAGAAAGTAGAGTTGTACCTATGTTTCAAGTTGCAGATTTTCCCTGTCATACACAAGCAGTAGAACGATGTGTAAAACTTGTAACAGAATCTGCGGGAAAAGTATGTGGACAAGAGAACAGAGATGGGTACATACGAACAACGCTGCTATCAAGGTCTGCAATGCCAAAAATCTGACTTCAAAGCCATGCCTCTTGTGTAAGGTGGATCTCCTGTTAATGACGTACTGCATTTAACTACATTATGAAATGCTGTATGGTTGGTTGGTTGGTTGGTTGGGTAGGGTGTGGGTGGAACTCGAAGTGCAGCCACCTCCACGTGGTGAGTTCTGGGTCGTTTCAGCAATTTATTTGCGAAATGAGCAAAGAGCTGCACTAAACTGTTCCTCTAGAGTAAAATTTAAATGTGAAAGAAATCTTTCTAACAAATAATTTATAAAAGCCGAAATTGTTTCTTTTTATTATTTACTTGAACCAACGTGAAGCATTGTCATGATGTATGACACTCGAAAGATTAAAATTTTAAAATTAAAAATAAAACAGAAATATTTTTCTTAAATAGATATCCTTAAATTTTAGGCCTTGTTCAAAAACTAAAAATGAAGCGCAATAATCTTTTCACAATTTTTCGTATTATCTGTTACCTAAATTTATGCAATAAAAAGTTATAACACACTCGTAGACTTAATAGTAAAAACTCGAAAAATTATTTTTAAAAAGGTATTTCTTTGTGATTTTATTTAACTTTAGGCTTAATGCGCGAACTGAAGACAACTACTATAATTTTTTTAATTTTTTCCCCCAAATTCAGAATACAAAAGTGCAACTTTTCCTCACTATTAGAATTTGAAAATCCGAAATTGGTTACTCGAAAAATTATTTAAAAAAAAGGTATTTCTTTGTGATTTTCTTTAACTTTACGCTTAATGCGCTAACTGAAGACAACTACTATAATTTTTTTTTATTATTTTTCCCAAATTCAGAGTATAAAAGTGCAACTTTTCCTCACTATTAGAATTTGAAAATCCGAAATTGGTTTTTTTCGGCCCACCCTAACGTGCAACAATAACCAATACTAATGGCAGTTATTTTTCAAATTAATTATATTTCTGATGCTTTCTCACACAATGCTAATAAAATTATTGTAACGAGGCCCAGAATTGTTGTAGGCTAATACTGTTGTCAAGGAATTTTGTTTAGTATGGTCATTATTTTTTCAGGGAAACGACACTGTCTTACTAGAGGAACTGGAAAGCATAGTGATTTTCTGGAAAATGAACTCCGAACGAAGAAACTGAAACTTCAGGTAGAATATCTTGAAATGCAGAACTACAAAACATGCCTCGAACTTCGCGAGTTGGAGACACGACTGTCGTTACCCACATCGGAGTATACAAGAGGATTATAAGAGCACATGGGAAATACAAGAATTGGTGATAGAGCATTTGTTATAGGCGACAACAATGCCATTCAAAACGAAGATGGGACACAGGCCATACTTTTGAATATGTAAAAAATGAATGTTTAAATATATTTTTTAACTGCTTCTTCAAGGGAGAAATGTCAATGTATGCAACAAAATACTTTCATGTAAAATAACTTCTTTATCTTCGGAAATGGTTAATTATTTCTTGCAAACGGTTGCATCCCGCAATTTGTTCTCCTCTACCATTGCCCTCTCCGCTTCAGGAACAGCATTTTCTTTAATATGTTTTCATTATATTGGGCATCATTTTATTCTTCTGTATTGCGAGCGATGTTGAAAAGGGCTGCACAACACACGCAAATATACCCTGCAAATATAGGATGAACACATATGTATTTAATACATGGAAATTTTCCTCTTAAAACTGCAAACGCATTTTCTATAAGCCTGCGGGTCTGCTTGTGAGATCTCAAAAATCGTCCCTCAGCTTCATCATTAGCATTTGTAACAATTGGAGGAATAAGCCATTCTTTCAATGGATAGACACTATCACCAAGTAATATACCATTACCTATAGGTCTCCACCCTGTTACCATCCTTGCATGTAGATTACTATTTCGAAACACACATCCATCGTGGACACTTCCTGGCCAGTTCGCATCGACATAGAACTGTAAATTTGGACCACACACAGCCATACAGTTGATAGAATGATTCCCATGTCGATCAACGAAAGCTGCTTCGTTTTCAGTCGGTGCATATATCTCTATTAGTGTTCCATCTACCACACCACATACCATCGGCATTCCATCTATTTCATTAAAATTCTGACATATACTGTGCATATCATTATGCCATTTCACAAACTCCCGCAATAACACTTGATTTGCACTTCTTTCAACTGAATGCACTACTCGACATACTGTAGCCTTCGAAACGCCATGCATGTCTCCAACTGAGTGGTACTGTCCTCCTGTACCCAACCAATGCAATGCTATCAAAACTTGTTTAACCGACACAACATGACTACTAATCGTATCATGTTCCAAGTTATGATCAAGCCTATTTACCAACATCTCCATGTTTTCAGGATGAATCCTGAAACGTTTACTGAATTCGTATACAGTCTCAATATCACAATTTATTATTGATTTATATATTTTCCTTCGCCTAATGTTGACAACATCTCGTTCTTCTTCACAATCAGAGGACAACACGTTCTGTACTAGTCAACTTTTTACTCAGTTCAGCAGACTTGTCGCTTTTTTCCAAAGCAAATCATTTCTCTGAGAGATGTGAAATAAAACATGAAAGAGTGTCTCCAAAACCCCCTCTCATAGTACCATTTTCCACTAAGGCCTTTATTCCAGCTAACTCCTCAATTATGTGAACAAGATTGTCCGTGGGAAACTTCAGGACGTATAATGCCTATCATACTAACCATTTACTAATATCCAGGTGACCATACCACTTATAGAACTCAATTTGAAGTAGTGAGGTATGGTTGACCATTTCACTACAAGGGTTAAAGTAGTAAATGCCAGCGTTAGTACACAATACTGAGCAAAAACATTTCTGTGTGTAACATGGTTTTATCTCTTATTTTCCAGTGCAGTAGTATCCTTAGACTGTTTTTGATTAGTCTAATAAATGCTACTCGGGCGACATCACAACCCCAAAAAAGAGTCTCGTGTGTGGACATGCATGTTACCCAAGACGTTTGCCATTCACACATCAGTTCAAAGCTAGTTTGACTAATTTGCACATTTCTTGAGCTGCTCAATCCCGAACAATTTCAATACAATGTGAACAATCACTCGTATCAAAGATAAACTGTAAGTTAGTCTTCACACAGCTACAGCTCTTATCACAAAATTAATGACAAAACACATATACATAACAATGCTAAAAAAGGGTGTATTGGAATCTATGTGCACATTTTTATTTATTAATATTTTATTTATTATTAAGTACTAATCAGACAGCCCAGTAATGGATTGGTAGGAAAGCACTGTAGGAAAGGGAACTGAGGAAGGAATCGGCCACAACCTTTGTTACGGACTCCACGCTATCATTTGCCTGGAAGTGATTTCGAAAAACCATAGTAAACCGAAGTCAGAATGACTAGAGCTATTTATCAATCTCGTATCCTCCCGAGTGCAAGTCCATGTTACCTTCCTTTGCACCACCCCAATTGGTGCATTGTTAATTTTTTTGCTTGATTTGATAGGTTGTGAAGTGATAATTAGAGTACTCTGAAATTTTCTTGTATAGAATGAACTTTGGCAGCCAGCATGCTTAAACTTGTCAGTGTGGGTGGATGCATATCCAGTGAGGATCCCCAAGTTTAATTATGATTGATTTAGTTAATGCTAGTATTCATTATTGTCTAAAAAATAATTTTCTCCTTCCCTCCACTTGTGCTTAAAGTTCTTGGCTCAAGACCTGTTAAGGTATTTGTATGAATTTGTGCCTATCATGTTGTCGCAAATTGACTACCATTTGTCTCTAACAACCTTATTCTCGACTTTATGTTAAACATACAGTAAAACCACATATTTATTACGATGGTGTATGAAAGTAAATTCAGTTTCAAACCCGCAATTAAAACATATTGTTTCAAAACAACTTCTTGCAACAACAAACGCAAATTAATGTGCCTTGTCTGCCAAACATGAGTTAACATGTACTAATGTACTTGTGTTAATAACATAATAAAAATGAACATGTACAAACACACGCACGCTTGCATTAAGGACTTACCAAAATTGTGCGAAGAAAAACAGTCAGAAAATGTTGAATTACCAGAGCTACTATCAGTTAAGTGTACAGCCGGTACTTCCAGAACTGGAGAAAATGACACACGTGAAAAACCAGAGGAAAGATGAAATACAAAACAAGAAATCTCAGCATCACTCAGGAGGAAACAATCGGGAAATAATTAGATAAAATTATAAGTACGTATTTACCAGATAAAACAGCGAGATATCTTTTTCCCTATATCTGTGGAACCATCAAACAAGAGAGTACAGAAACATTGGCTGCCATCAAAACAATTTAAAGTTACTCAAGGTAAAAAATCACGGGGAGCGCTGATGACTTCCTTCACAAGAGTTACGAATCTGCAGAGAGGTGTTCTGTGCAATGGACTGCGCTGGTCAGGCACAAGCTTCATCTATACTGTGCGTGTGAGCATGCATGAGTGATGTGACATGCAGACATGCCACACACAAGGTTGCCAAGTCTGCGGCTGGGTCAGCTCGGCCCACGCACCCGCAGTTCCCTGGTTGTCATGGGCACCCTGTGTTTGACATAATAATAATTTTTTTAAAACACTGCACATGTTACGGGATGTTTACAGTATTCTTTTAATTATACGCTTATCTTATTTATTGCCTTTATGTTTAATAAACCGCCTCGTTGCTTCTAGAACCTGTACATTAAAAAATATATATTACTTTCAATTCATAATTTGCATTCAAGTATAGTACGTATGGTCTACATACAGAAAAAAAAGAGTTGCGTAATGGATTCAAGAACGTAACCCTTATGTAACTCGGCACCCTACTGTACCTGATGTGTAATTACATGAAATTGTTTGTGTTTGCTTGTGGGCTTACAATATCAACAGAAGGCACCTAGGAAATGAAAATTTCACCATCAATCAATGCCTGCACATCATTATAAAACTGATTTACTCTAAGTTTGTTGTATTTCTAAGGAAATAAAAACGAATCATTAAGAAAAGTACATGGCATAATTTGCAAATTTTGTGTTTGTATGGTCTTGTCCAGTTACTTTTGGTAGATATACTTATATTTTTTAATGTCTCAACATCTTTTAGACACAGTCTAACTACAATTTTCATAACTCCCTACTATTATGTAGTACTTAATTGTAAATTTTAAATTTAAGAGCCAAATTGAGCACTAGCTCAACCACAGAGTATTATTTTTTATGCAAGGTGTAGATGGTAGTGCAAGAAAATGTAATTTTAACATTTATTTTTTACTTAAAGCATTATAATAAGACTGAACCATTGCTATATGAGTAGTATAAATTTTTACATTAACATCTTCAGATATTTTGTATATAGAACCAAGTGTTATTTACTACTAACAAATAGCACTGTCAGTCTGAACCGTACTTGGATGTTACTAAGCAGCTGCACATTTCCGAGAAACATATATAACCATTTAAACCTAATTAACCTTAGTATGTTAACACCTGACTGTCACATGTAACAATTCAAGCATTTAAATGAAATTATTAGTCAAAAAGTAACATATTATATACTTGTACATTTTAATACTATACTTTTGTTGTATCATAAACTGTAAACATGTACAATAAGTTATCCAAATTATCTAAAATATTTTAGGTTATGCCATTAAGGACAGTGCGGTTTTCTCCTGTTGGCTACTAATGTGTTTAACCATAGTCATTTAATTCAAATTAATATTAATTTTATCATGCTTTAAGATACGATGGCCACTTATCAGCGCACACAGCAGTTAACAGTTTTGAGGGTTTTTTGCTATACCAAGTTCACTTTCTTAAAACCTTTGTTAACTAGTTGACCGAGATGATATACAAGCAGCAACACTGATTGTCTTATGTTTACATGGAAGTAAATTTGGTTAATGTTAGTTTTCCACTGAATATTATCTGGATATCCATTTTAACGAAGATTTTTTAAAAAAATTATTGAACTTTAAAAATTTTATTTTCAGTTTCAGCATTTTTTTTTAATTCAAATAATTTTTATTCTTTAATTTTATGAGTATGCCATTGTAGCCTACAATGTCTATATCCACTGTGATTTTTTTGAGTTTGGTATATCAGTTTAGTGTAGTCGTTAAAATGGAAACATGCAAACTCTGACGTTAACAAGCCATTATGCGAAAACTGTGAGAGATAAAAAAAATTTCATAAGAGCCAAATTTAGTCACATGTTGTGTCTAAAACAAGGAAAAAAATATCTGGTACAAATACAAAATAAAATAATGATGATGAAAATTGCGGTAGACCGCACCCTGATTGTTGGGCTATAGTTGCTCCCAAAAGAAAATATAATCAAATTTTAAGTATGTTAAAATTAATTGTTTTCTTAAAATTAATTTCAATGTTACTTAAGGGTGTTCAAGTGAGATAAAGTCATAATTTTAATTTTTTATGAAACAGTGTTGGTTTTGTAGACGATACTTGTGAGTGCAGTTTCCTCTTACGAAACAATTTTAGCTCGCGTAGTTTTCTCATATCGGTCCGTCAAAGTCAAAATTAGCATGTTATGCTGCCATGCAGATATTGAAAACCAATTGACTTCCGTACGTAAAGTAATTCACGGCGAAGTAACATACTTTGGGCTACGTAATAAAACATTTGGAAAAATCCAGCGAACTGTTTTTGTATTTTAAAAAAAGTTCTCAATTTGCAACTTTTTAATGTACTTTTGCGATTTTTTTTTAATTAAAAATTTTATTTTGTGGGTTTTTTAAATGTTTTATTGCATAGTTCATAAGATGTAATTTCACACTGAATTATTTTGTTTAAGTAGGTCAGTTGGTTTTCACTGCTTGCATGGCAGCAGAACATGCACATGTTGATTTTAACACCTCGTTATGAGAAAACCATGAGAGTTTAAATTGTTTCGTAAGAGTAAAATGTACTCATGAGTATAATCTACAAAACTAACAATATTTCATAACAATATAAAAATTATGACTTTATCGCACTTGAACACCCTTAAATTAGAGAAATATATACATAAACAACCAACTAACATAGAATTCAAAAATTTACATGGTACATGAAAAAAAATAATGCAAACAATACTCGGTCATTTGATTAGTTCCGTTGCCGCAACAATTTCCTAACATTAAGCATATGACTTAAAGCATGGCCAATATGTTGCTAGTAAACTATTACAGAGAGAGACGATTCCCGGAGACGGTTTTTCATTGTTTAAATAAAGGAAGAGTGCTGTTGACACTAAAATAACGTATGCATCACAGCCTATTTTTCTCAAGGTTTTGCAGATTTTAATTTTTAGGATATATACGTAGCTCTGTTTCTGCTATTACAAGCAAGGCATAGCAGTTTAAATTCAAGTGCTAGCTTAAAAATTCCCTGAACTAAACAATTACGTTTTCATAACATTGAAATCCCTATGCGCACCTGCCATAGTGAAACAGTGTTCAAGTGTGATATAAATCATAATTATATTTCTTATCACTGTCACACTCAAGATTTTTTCTCTCGCTAAAAGTAGTTTCAGTGTTGTGTTGTGTATATTTGTATCAGCACTTATTGTTAGGCTTTGTTTGAAATTTGCAACACATGCTGCACTCTTCTAGATACACGAGTTCTAATTGACTACAAGGCCGACCTCTGTGCTGCAGTTGGTTGGTGAGCTCCCTGATCAAGCAGTCAATCTTATTTAACATGGCAATTGTTAGCAGATGCTGAATCTCAAAGCCTTGATTTCTCTTGTACCAGGGTAACAACCTTGCAAGTAAGATTAATTACTTTTTTCTTTTTAGCAATAAAATGACTATCGGAATGGGATATACACTGGCGTGGTAGTGCAGGTTTATGGAGTGTTGGAACAGAACTGAAGCATCGTGTGGCACTATCACCCACACTGGCGGAACTGCAAACAATAAACACAACTGTACACGAATGGTGTTCTTTCTCACTCAGCCAGGTTATTTGCTCCGTTATTTCATAAACACTTTATATAGTAAAAGAATCAAATCTAATATATAAAATTCTCGTGTCCCAATGTTTGTTTCCATACTCCTCCGAAACAGCTTAACCGATTTCAATGAAATTTTGTATATACAATCGGTAGGTCTGCGAATAGGTTTTTATCTATTTTTTATACTCCTAAGTGCTATTGTTTAGTAAACATTTTTTATTTATTTATGTGACAAAACGTTTTTTGGGGCAGCTGGTTTATTTATAAAATTTCATGTACAGTAGCATCCTTTTTTTTTTTTTTTTACCTTTTCCCTCAGTTTATGCCTACATTTTGTGTTCACATTTGCTTCTTTTGCATTGAAAATTTCCCTCTTTTTACACATTCCTGCATTTTACATTTTTTTCAGGTTCCTTGAAAAGTATAAACCAGGGGTTCCACTGTAAGTAATTAATTTCAAAGACCTGAAACTCAAATTATCCTCTGGGACTTTTCTGAAGCAAAGTGTTCACTCAGTTGCAAAAGACAATTACTAAACAAAAATACTTGTATTTGTTTGGAACACAACAGGCCATTTTTTTTCAAAATGACGGGTAACTGGTAGTTTTTAATTCACGGAGAAGGAAGTCAGCAACTGAGACAAACTGCAATAATATAGGTTTCCAAGGTTTGAAATATTCAAATGTAAGCATTCTGTGCACATGCATTACTACCCCTTCTCAGACTACATTTCTGATCATTCAGTTATACAGGTAGTAAAACTTTTAAAAAAACTGGAATAACATGAGAGTATTCAAATAATTAAGACCAACATAACAACCAAAAGTATCTTTTAAAATTTTTATTTAATTATACCACTTTCTAAGAAAGGGGAAAGGAAAAAAATGGACGGAAAATGATCCCTTCAGTGGCGTCTTAAGGAACGAGCCACCCATGGCCAAGTAGGTATTACGCAGCTACGCCCCACTAATAATTGTTAATAGTAAGCAACACAGAAAGAAGGAATCAACACAATTTCTTGTCCATTACATTGAAAAGTGTCTTAGTGATTGTGCTTTTGCCTCAAACAATAGATGGAGAAATTTTACAAACAACATCAAATCATTAATTTCAAAAAGTGCATTATTTTTGTTCGAATATTTTTGGTATTTCTAATTTTCCTGTTGTTAATAATGGTGCAAGACTTTGTGTTTAAAAGTATATTGTTCTCTTGGTTTCTCCAAGTATGGTAGGAAAAAGATTTTTGTGTATCTGCCGTGTTGTGATAACTTTTATCTTATGATAAGTTTAATTGTTTGAAAATAAAATAACGGTCTACAGTTATAATTTTGTGTAATGTGGAATACTATTTAAATTAAATGCAACTAAAATTACTAGTCTAACAATTTCTACAAAAGCTCCATTACACCAAGCACACTGGGGAAATTGACTTGTTTGTCACTGACGCTAAGGAAGCCATGCCAGTCCCCCTCCCTAGCTAAACATAGTGTAAAGTAAGTAGGGACGGAGATACTGACCCTTGACTTCCTGTGTTCAGTGAGTAGCAGCAGCATTACTGGCAATACTTGTCTAGCGACCAAAGTGGTGCATAGCAAGTTTACTCAACATTAGACAGCTGACCAACTGGTAGTGCTATTCCTGCATGTCCCGGTCCTGTAACACATATGCCAGACAAACAATTCCACCACCACATTTTACAGGGGCTGCAACAGCAAGCAGTCAGATTGTGTTGTCTTCCATCACGGCAATACTGTATCAGTTCAATCTAAGATGGGGCCAGAATCATGCAGGTCAATGCCACAGTCCAGCTGTTTAAATTAGGGATTGCTAGTTCCTCCAGTCCTTGCATTCCAGAACAGCAACAAGAATGTTAAATAACATACAGTGGTTATATCACATTACCCAAAAATAACAGCAATTTCATACTGCCATGTGATATTTCGAAACGGAAATTAAAATATGCAACCATGCTTTCATTTAATTAACTCTGGCACTGATATATTATCACTATTTCTAGGAGAGAGAGACCCTTTGTAAGAACATTTAAACATTGTGTGATGCCACAGTTCAACAAAATCAGTGTAATAATTTAGTAAAATTCATTATTTGATTAATGTTATTCAAATCTACATCAAATGTTCTAGTGATCACTGCTATTGCTCCAGTTTTTTTTTTTTTTTTTTTTTTTTTTTAACTTTGAGGCAAGGCATTATAAAGCTTCATTATGATGGAGAAGGCATCTTTTATAAATAATGTGAGTGAAGCTCCTAATTTGTATAAGTTTTTACTGGAACTAGTATTGTGGCTGTGTACATTAAAAATTTTATTGAAGATGCGCATACTGTGTGTCGCAAAATAAATGGATTCATATATGTATACACTGGCAAGTAAGTGTAAATATGCCCTGACTTCGATTCTTGAGAAAGTCGTCAATCAAGTCAACCACCTGTTTATCATTCAGCAGTCTTTCCACTTTTCTCAACAGTCCATGAGGAACCTTGTCGAAGGCCTTCTTAAAGTCCATTGAGCAGGCATCCACCTGCTTCCCCTCATCCACTGCCTGAACCAAATCCTCCAACAAACCTGCCATTATCTAATCTAACCTCACTTAACACACCCAAACAAAAAATATGTAGGACTACATTTAATGTCTCTCTCTTAAACAGTTTTCATTAGTAAACTATTACTCTAAAATCAATGGATTGGCTAGTACACAATAAGAAGCTATTCTTAATATTTATCATCTATGTGACTGTAATTAACGACATTTAAAAAAATATTCAATTTTAAAATGGCTTTAAAAAAACTCAGGCCAATATATGAAATCCCATGTTACAACATTTAAAAAGTACGGTAATTACAAATACCATAAAACTATCAGGACCATGGTTCCAAAATAATAGCCTACTAGTACATTTCCATTTTAATTTTTAACAGATGAAGAAAAAAACCTAATAAAACGGTATATGTGCGTGAACAAAATTTTAGTAATGTATACAGAAAGGGAATACCTCGAAGTATTCGGATTAAATTATCTAATTTTTGTTTACCGTTTTCACACTGAAAAATATTAATACTTACTTTATAAGGTATGTATGCCGTCGACTAACTTCAAGACGCGAGTCACGATACGATGTTTGTGAACAAATCACGTATTTTTTTACTTCGTTCATTCCATTCCTATTCCAAAAATTGTATTCTGAACACGATTTGGTGCATGCGCACTCTAAACATCAAAATTCTTATTCTTCTTCACAGCCACGTCTGTCCACAGTCGCTCGTGCTTATAGCGGCGGACGAGGGCAGGGTTTGCGATGAACCCTGTCCCTATGACTGCAATCCTGAGCAGAGAAGAGGCGGGGCGGAGGCCTTCGGCCGACAGCCAACTCGTGGAGATAGGCACACAGGAGTGAAGACCTACACCAGGCAAGGAGAATCACTCGCTCGAACTGCACTAACAAGAGAGACATCAGGCCTGCCACCTTCCTTCAGTGCCGGTGTTGGTGAAGGGGGAGGGGGGAACTTCCCCCCGGGACCGTGCTCAGTGGTGTTGGAGGCACGGCTGGAATCAAACCCGCACCCCACCCTCCATGTTGATCATCACCACACAATGTCAAACATGCAAAACCACCAGCAAAACAGTTTGACTTGACAACTGACAGTGACGCCGCCGCCATCTTGAACACAAGACAGTCAAAGAGGTTATGTTCGCAGATCCCGATCATGACACTTCAACAACTCAACAAATTACCAGATCCTGAACTCCAACCCAATCAGAACATCTCCAATTAATCAGAGCACAACATTATGACCTCCAGTAATCTTAACACTACCAAAAAATCACTCAAAAAAGCCAAATAAATATCTCAACAAGTCAACAAAATTCATCTCCAGTCAGAAAAATCAACAAAACACCCCCGAATCGTTCGCCAATCACAACAAATCGTCAGAAACCATGCCAGAAGTTCAACATCAAACTACAGAACATCAAATCACCCTCAACAACTCTCAACAAGTCCTTAACAACCAGCTATTTGAGGAAAATTAACAAAATTTTTCAATGGAATATTTTGGCACTGAACACGAACATCCACATCTCTCATCAAAACCAGAAATTCAACTCACCAACCCTCAACAAAATGTCAACAACTCCGATTTTCTGCCAGAACAGAACCCGCATCACCATGCCAACCTGCCATTATCTTCTGTGGACCTCAACACGTTCTCTACACCTGACCAACATCTCAACAACTGGTCAACAACTAGTAAGAGTATCAACAAATCATTCAAAATCCTCCAAATCAAGCATAACATCTTCAAGAACACCCATCTCAATCACTCTCCAACATCAACAACACCTGTCAACAACACCACAGATTGTAATGCGATTGTTGATGTTCAGCACTCAAACCCTACAACATCACATCACCAACATATATTTCCTATCGTCAACAGCACCCCAAAACAAACCCAACCACCACCCATAAACTCAAATCCAATGGGGCTCGAAGGCTCTGGCATTCCCAAAAAGACTACCAAGATGGCGAAAACCGACCCCACACCACCTGGGCTACCACTCCACAACAAATTCACTTCTCTCCACTCACTTGCACATTCCGACCTGGACGCCCTCTCATCTAGATCGGCCTCTCCCACCCCATCCACAGAAAGTAGGAAAAGAAAAATCGCAAAAACTAACACCACCACCAATCCTTCAACCACATCTCACCACCAATCCTTCAACCACATCTCACCACCTTCCTGCACAACCATCTCTACAAAATTCCAAACCATCAAAGATGCCACCAATCGCCTGCCTTATAACAGTAAAAAACAAACTGTTTCTCAACACAAACCTTCTCCAGAAATAGTTAAAAGGACCATTCACCATGACAACCATCCGGGACCTCACATCATTTACACCACCACACCTGAAGATCACGATTATCTATTCCAACACCTTCACCAACTAGGATTTTCACCATACACATCCAGATGTCCCGAGGAAAGAGCCGACAGGGTTGTTATTAAACACCTTCCCCTGCACACAACAGACGAACTACATCTCGAACTGAGTGAAATGCAACTCCCTGTCGGCACAGTCACCAAACTCCGCTCATTACCAAAAGCTGCCACATCATCATTCCTAATCACCACACAAAACCTCGGAGAGGCTGACTCCTTCATACACCTTCACTCCATCAGCTGCTGGGCCATCAAGGTGGAGCGCTTTCATGGTTCCAATCGCATCCCACAGTGTTACCGTTGCCAAGTCCTCGGTCACTCCTCCCTCAGTGCACACGAGCCATCACTTGCTTCAAATGTACCGGAAGCCATTGGTCCAGGGACTGCAAGTCAACAGCCACTCCATCCTGCTGCCTGTGTGGAGGAGAAGACAAGGGCCACAGACTCGAACTGCCCAAACCACATAAAGTACCTACGACACCCCAGGCGACAGACATCCGAGACCCCACAGCCAGACAGACCATTCCTGACATGATGTCACTGCAGACTTTCCCCCCTGCACCAGCAGTCAACCCTAGACAAGGACGCAGAATGACACCACAACAACCACTGACAGACTCAACAACAACCACGTGACACTAAACAACGGCCACATGACACACAACAAACCAACGACAACACCATGATCATTGCACTCCAGTCACCACCACAACCACAGTCCACACCAAGCCAGACATTCCCACAACCCTCACCACCACCCTCACCAGAATCACAATCGTTCGCACAGGATCTCAAAGAGCTCAACACATGCATTCGCCATTACCCACCCATGATCATCAACATCAGAACCATCTCACGAGCAAAAACACCAGCAGAAAATACAGAGATTTGCCTCACAGTTATCCTCCAGGCCTTTGATTGACCTGCATCCCTGTTAAGTTTTTGATGTGGAGTGCATCGTCTCTCCTCCCCAGGCTCAACGACCTTCATCACCATTCATACTCACCAACCCATCATATTCGGTAATCAAACATGGCTCAACCGAAACACCCCACATTCCATTCATGGGTACGTGGTTCACCACACCGACCGCACCACCGGCCGAGGCAGAGAAGTTGCGTTACTCGTCAAAGCACACATCAGCCATCAACGGCGATCCATTCCCACCTCACCCCGCGAAAAAGGCGGTGGCCGTCCGACTCCATGGCAGGGCATACACCATCACACTCATTTCACTATACCTTCCACCCTCATACCCCTTACCTACAGCTGATATGAGGCACTCGGTCGTGTCGATGTACACATCGTCATTGCCGGGGGCATTAATGACACACACCCACAATGGGGTTGTCCACACACCAACAGAAGGGGGATCTCCCTTCGCCAACTCATTCGTCGCGCACCACTCACCCACACAGCCCCGCACTCACCAACATACCAACCAATACATCTCAACAAAAAAACCCACGGTCATAGACCTTACCCTGTCCACATTTCATCCACTCATCCCTTACCGCAAACACACATCCCTCAAATTCCTCTGTTCACAACCCAGTCACTGGTCACATCCATTATACACCCTCCACCTTTCCCACACTTACCAGGTACGACTTCCAGGTGGCAAACTGGTATGATTATCAGGGAGCCATATAGGATGCTCTAGACCTGACAAAACCTTTCAACACTCCAGACGACATAGAAAGAAACACCGTCACCTTCACAACAGCAATTGTTGATGCCGTATCAGCTCACATTCCTCTCAAATCACCCCGCACTTCACCCTCACCGCTCCCACCAAACATACAAAGCGCACTGTCCCTGCGAAACCACTTCCGGTCACGCTGGCAGGCATCGAGGCTCCCGCGGCACAGAAGGCTGTACGTAATGCTGCGTGGCTGGTGCCGCCGGCTGGTCAGGGTGTGGAAGTCCGAACAGGAGACCCAGCGTCCGTTATCTCTATCAACTACATCTGGCACCGCATGGAGCTACATACGCCAGCTTAAACACACGCCAACAGTCATTCCACACCTCTCACCAACACCCACCACGCTTGCAGAGTCGGCCTACGAGAAATCGGACGACATTGCTGCAAACTTGCAAACCTGGTTAGCCGCTGGGGACGATTTTCATGTTCATGGTTACCGTGTTGTTCGCCATGATCGTGTAAGACGCAGTGGAGGTGTGACATTACTGGTGAAAAGTGGCATTAACTTTTACTGTCGCAGGCTCCCTCCTCTCGCTTCAATAGAAGCTGTGGCAGTCTGTTTCCCCGGCTTACTTTTGTCCACCACTATTGTAGCAGTTTATTTCCCTCCAGGCCCACCCTTTTCCATTTCTGATTTTGATGCTTTACGTCGCCAAGGTGATCGCATAGTGCTAGCAGGGGACTATATTGCGACCCATACATGCTGGGATTGCCCCTCCACGAATCGCAGGGGTCGTGAATTCTTTCGCTACCTCAGCGGCGCCCTACTTGTACTTGCGGCACCAGACTTCCCCACTTATTTTCCTGCTGCAGATAATCGCTTGCATCCATATTGGACTTCTTTGCATCTTCTGCTGCGATTCAGATCACTTTGGTGGATGTATGGCGAAGTGGCACTTCCGATCACTATCCAGTGTACGGAGAGTTATTGGGCCCTGGACCGGCAATTGATACTTTCCCGAGGAGTGATTTCTCATGGGTGAACTGAGATCGGTTTGCGGTGTACATACAGGGGGGTTTAGATCTACGTTTTTCTCTCTCCAACCCTGCGGAGGTGGACAGACATGTAGACATCTTTTAGAGGGCGATAGTTGCAGCACTGAAAGGGGTAGTTCCCCTGAATTCCACTGGACCATCACAACAAGAGCTTCCTGCTGAATTGAAACATTTCATGTGTCTCCAGGACTGTTTAAGATGGCAATGGCAAACTTGGCAACACTCCCTATATCGTAGGGGCTAATTGCTCCTAACGGTCCGTTGCCAGCATCTATATGCTGTATGGCAGGTGTAAATGAAGAGGGGTAGGCTACAAGTACTATCCCGACGTGCTGAGAACACTTGGTCGTATGTGCGACGATTGCCGCCCCCCCCCCAATTGCTATCCCACCGCTCGTGGTAGGTGCAGTGGTCTGGGAGTCCCGACTAGACAGGGCAAACGCTTTGGCGACTCGATTTGAGGACACATTTCATTCTCCACCTATTCCCTCCTTATCTTCTTCTTCGTCTTCGGACTCTGAGGAAGATGAAGCCACTCTGGGTGTTCTTCCAATGCTTCCACCATTGTTGCCGGTCCCTGATGTGCGTTTGGTCACCCCAGGGGAGGTCACTTTTGTGCTGAAGCATCTATGCACTTCAACTGCTCATGCAGCGGACGGTGTGCCAAACAAAGTTCTTGTGCACCTTCCCCCCTCGGAGAGCTGTTTTATATTTCACTCGCCTCGTGAATGCGATGCTGTTGCTTGGTTACTTCCCGCAGGCTTGGCGGCGACAGTGGTGGTGCCAATCCCCTAGCCGCGAAAACCATCAGAGTATGTAACATCATATAGGCCCATTTATCTACTCTCCAACCTGTCCAAGCTGGCAGAAAAGCTAATCTTTCGTTACTTGAACGATTCCGTCGATAATCTACTCTTGTTGCCCAAATTTTAATTTGGTTTTCGTCCTCGTAACTCTATCGATCGTGTAATGGCTCGAGTGGAGAGGGTGATACTGTGTTCGCCAAGTGTCAATGATGTGGCCTCCTGCTCCAGAATCATCAGAGTGCCTTCGACACTGTCCACCACAGACTACTGGTCGCAAATTTAATGACGCTGGCATTACTCACCATCTTCTCTATCTTTTGGCCTCCTTTTTACCAGGACGCATGTTCGAGGTCCCTGTGGATGGTGTACTCTCGACTGTCCGCAGGGTGAGGGGTGGAGTGCCCCAGGGATCGATTTTAAGTCCCCTGTTGTCCACTTTCTTTGTTCGGCTCATGCTAGTGCCATCAGGTGAGTACATCACACAATATGTGGATGACACTGCAGTGGTGACCCATGCTTCCACAGACGACACTCGTGTCATACACTACACACTGCTTTCGGGGTCCTCTCCAGGTACTTTACTTCCATAGGGATCTCGATTAATGCGGCAAAGACAGAGGCCATACACTTCTCACACCTCAGGGACGAGCAGGTGGCTGACATCACTTTAGATGGTGTAACCATTCCTTGGTCGGTTAGGGGTAGGTACTTTGAGTTCATACTTGACTCTCAACTCTTATTCCATGCCCACTTGGCACATGTCCACGGGAGGGTACGATCAGCTATACGGACACTTGCTCTTGTGCTGCGCGCTGGGACACCACTTCTCCTCGACCAACACCTCCGGACTTTCTCCACGTATGTCCTCCCGACTTTTACTTATGCAACTCCAATATGGGTGTCTACACGGCACTCTTCATTATGGCCGCTACTGGCCGTCTTCTTTTTCTGTCTGTGTCTTATTCAGGATCATCACCCACCCCCCACCCTCTCCACTCTACCATTCATTTATTTTCCCTTCGCAATCATTCTCTCCTCGCACATTCCATTCCTCGCACCACTCATCATGCCTTTGTAGTAGTTATTTTGTGGAGATCCTTGTAGGTGTTGCAATTTCGCGTATTTTTTAACCTTAAATGTCTCTGCAATTCTTGCTTTGATCTTCTCGAAAATTTTTCAGTAACTTCCAGAATCTCTTTCATGTAACTGGTTATTTTGCTTTTCCTGTAACTCGAAGAGTTCTCCTGCAATTAATTTATTTCTTATTTTTTTATGTATGTAATAAAACCCATTGTTAATGTTCAAATATCTCGCAACTTGGGCCACTTAAACATAGTTACTCCCGGTTTTAGCCAAATTACAACAAAATCGGCCCAGTAGTTTTTTTATTATTAATTATTCTAAAATATTTAGTTTTACTCACATAAGTAACGGATTCTAATCCCAGCGGCCTACAGCTGTGCATGTAATTCTCCATAAGCTGTCCCTAACACTGTACTTAAGTCTCAAGAATATTACTGTATTAGTTTTTAAACTATAGGTTTCTGCTCGAACTAAATCTCACCTGCCCTTCCCTAACCGTACTTCGAATCTACGCGGCAGAGACCTAACATAGTGTAGCGAGTCGCGAATGCCTGGCTGGGCGGTGTAGTATGATACAGTGGTGGCGGAGCTAGGACACCCCCCCCCCCGCCCCTTTCCAACCTACTCCTTGGCGCCGTGGCTATCTGCGCAGGGCGGCGAAATACAATACAGTGGCGGCAGTGCTAAAAGACCTCCTTGTGCGCTGCATGGATTGTATTACTCCACAATAACAACCTGCACGCCACAGTAATCGGAGACCAGTGTAAGCAGATATAGCAGCTGCAATAACAGAGGTTCGGCGTACATTGTGCCACCCATGGCGGTGGCGACCACCTGCACCCAATATCGGGTGACAGAAGGAGATATCGTGATCTGCAGTGTTCCTGTTAATTCTTTAACTCTAGGGGTGGTGCTTGACTTTGAAGTGACGCCTTTCCATGAGGTTGGAGATCAGAGACTTGCCGAAAGAATTCGAGATGTTGGGAGTGGGTATACAAGGGGGAGCTGCAGCAGAGGCGATGGAGAGTTTTTGGCTGGCAGGTGCCTGGTGCGAGTTCAAGTGACAGTAACGAGAAGTATTAGGTTGCGACGAGTGTTCGAGGGTGTCCAGCGAGTTGGACCGCAGCAAGTAGTAGGAAGGTGTTTGTAGGCCACAAAAGATTAATCGGTATTCTTTCCTTGGGTCAACCATTGTGCGTGATTGTAAGACTTTCCATATACAGAGAACTTATGTAGATGTATTATTTAGATTTCATAACATGTAAGTAAATAGTAGTTATTTGTTTTGTTTGACATCTATTGTGATAATTCATTATAGACATAGTTTTTTTATAGTTAGTTGTAAACAAACTAGGTTAGCTTTATTATTTTTCTTTCATTTATCAAAGACTGCCATCCCCAAATGTACCTAGCCCCAACTTGTAACAATATTTATTAAACTAGTGTTTCTCAGTCACATCTCTATACACTTCTCTCAAAAATTTTCTCTAATTGCTGCATGTAGATGTACACAACTTATTTTGATGTGACCTTAACTTGAATAATTTTCTAGAAACTTTATACATATATTAAATATAAATAAATTTTCACATATGCAATAACTTTTTAATTTCTGGTCCAATCACTTTGTAACTTCTAACAATCAAGCAGTATAAACATTCATGTCTTAGACAAGTCTCATTCACCTCGCGCAAGTAGTTTTCCTATTACTTTTTCACCTTCGCGGTCTATTTTTGGGCATGTTTAAAATATGCCTGACTGCCATCGGAGTAATATGACTTAACACATCTTATAATAATAAGCCCTCTGTCCCTAGCTATAGTTGCTGTGCACATTTGGCTGTTAGTTGCTTACTTTCATAACAATATACCCCTACCAACTTCGTATAATTGTTTTTCTCTAATTGCTCAATAACGTATGCCATAACTTTCTTAATTCTATCATTAGACACCTGTAACTTTTTATATACAAATCTCTAAACACTGTACGTATTTCTGCTAAGTTTCGCTAAAATAGCTTCAGTAGTATTTTATAATTAAATAATTTCTGTATTAGTGTCTACAATTATATCTCACGGGTTTGAATCCCGAAGCTCTTCAAACTCCGCCACAGCACCCCTCTGAAATTCAGGCGTAACATCCTAAATTTTCACTACCCTGGCTGTAATACTTGAAGCACAGGCCATAACATCATTGTGACCGAAAATGGCAAAGTGGTTTTTCCGCATAAGAAGGTTGTATGTAGTATTCTGTATCGGCTAGCAAGGGAAAATAATAGTTTCTCGAACTGGAAATAGGTTAAAAATGACGGTGTTATGTTGATAGTATTATGTTGCCCTATAACAATGTTGTATGTATGTTGAGATGGCCGATGCAAGTAACATCATTCTGTCACCATCTGCATTAAAACATGAAAACCGGGGCAGAAAGAAGAAGAGAAACGTTTGTGATTCGAAGCAAAACATTAGGAAGCGTAATAAAGATGTAGGAAAGCAATATACGAGCTCCAGAAATGTCGTGAAAGCAGCATTACCACAACCAAATGAGATATATACACGCATTTAGTATGTAACATAACCTGTTTTAAGAAAGAGTAATAGCATAGAATAGAGTAATTGTTTTTGAATATAGAAAACCAGAAGTAATATAACAATGCCAAAAAAATGGCAATAACATTATTATCATATACTATGAAAATATGTTTTAAAGTCACGAAGAAAAAATACTGGTGTACATGTAGTCTACAGTTAGTGTTAAGTTGAGAGATTAAATGCATCCACTACACGATGGTATGTGTACCATTAACATTTACACAGTTTATTCTTTATTCGTTTTAACAAATCGGCCTGAGTAGGAATAAGATTGCAGTTGTTTGCAATTCACTTTGTTTTATAGTAGTATAGTTCATGTGTCTGTTGTCTTGCTTGCATTTTAATGAGTTAAACATTGTGTGTTAAATTGTATATGATACATGGAATGAATGTATGTTTCAAGGCAGAGTTTGCGCCTGCAGAAAGAGCTGTTTCGCAAAAGAACAGAGCACCGAGGACAATAAGAGTTTGTTCAAGAACTTTCGTTCGATGGACTACAATGCACAAACATTATATTTGTCCAATAGTGTTGTCGAGCTTGTAGAACCGAAAAGGCGTAGAAATGCGGAATCAGTGTCTCAGTGCACAGTTTTGTACTGGCTAAAATATGGCACCAGAAAATCCCGCGTGTGTAAACAAACTGTTTGTGACACATTTCAAGTCGCACTTAGGCGTCTACAGGTACTCGTTGAGAAAATAAAAGAAAACAGGGAGTTGGTGGATATGCAAGGACGTCAACACATCCGGCCTCGTAGTGTTAATGACCATGTTAGGAATTAGATACATCAGCACATTGAATCATTTCCACAGCAGGGAAGTTGTTATAGTAGGGGGAAGAGTTCTAAAGACTGTCTTCCTGCAGAATTAAATCTAACATTCATGCACAAATTATTTTTAGAAAAATACCCTGATGTCAGTATATCACTCCGAACATATTCTGATGTATTTAGCAGCGATTACAAATTACGGTTTGGATATCCTCGTTCCGACACATGTGGCACTTGTGATAAGTTTTTTGTTAAGTTATGTGAATGTGAAGCTGAAAAAGAAAGAGTGCAACTACTGAGAGACAGCGAACTTTACCACAGAAAAGCAGAATGCAGTCATTAACTTGGCAAGAGAAAACAATGTGTCAATAGTGTGTCTCCCTCCGCATTCCACACATAAAATGCAACCACTGGACATGTGTTTCATGTTGTCTTTCAAGACTTGCTATTCTCAAGAAGTGGAAGAGTGGTTGAGAAACAATGTAGGGCATGTGGTGACTATTTATCAAATAGGAGAATTGTTTGGGAGGGCTTACCTCAGAACAGCAACAGTTGAAAATGCAGTCAAAGGCTTTCAAAGGGGAGGAATTTATCCATGTAATAGAAACATATTTCGCCCATACGACTTTGCAATCTTCAGAGAAATGTCTAGCACTCCTAACAATGTTTCATCCATTGCTACAGCTCGGAGCTTACGGGAACCAGTAGTTTGTGATTCACCTCTGCCAGCTTCTCCCACTGCTTCATCTTCTCTGAGCTTACGGGAATCAATAGCATGTGATTCACCTCTGCCACTTTCATCCGCTACTTCGTCTTCTCAGAGCTTGCGGGAACCAGCAGCACGAGATTCACCTCTGCCAGCTTCTCCTACTGCTTCATCTTCTCAGTGCTTACAGGAACCATCAGCATATGATTCACCTCTGCCCCCTTCATCCGCTGCTTCGTCTTCTCAAAGCTTGAGGAGACCAGCAATACGTTATTCACCTCTGTCAGCTTTACCCACTTGTTCGTATCCTGGTCAGTTCCCAAAGTGTTTAAAACCAGCTGATATAAACCCAATTCCAGTTTTACCATTACAATCAAACAAATCATCAAAGGGTGGCTCTGCACAACTAATCACAAGTTCACCTTTCAAACAAGCACTAGAAACTTCCTAAAAACTTAAAGCAAGAAGGCATGAAAAAAAAAAAAGACAAAATGTGAGAAACTCAAGAAAAAGGTCAGTTCAAAGAATACGCAGATAACCAAAAGAAATGCCAAGAAATCTAAGCGTAGAAAAATGTATTTAGAAGAGGATTCTTCAGAATCTGATGACGAGAGCAACCTTTCTTTGCATGAGTCCTACGACTACATTAACGTTTCTGATGATAATGTGATGTGGAGTGCATGTTCTGTGCAGGATTATTCTCAGAAGACCATGAGGAAGAATCGTGGATTCGGTGCAACAGTAGTTTCAAGTGGAGCCATGCTGATTGTGCAGCAGAAGATGGGAAGGTTTTCGTGTGTGATTTTTGCCAAATGCGTAAATAATTACAACTGACATTAAAACTCTGATATATTGTGTTCATAATGTCAGAAAATACAGTTTTATTTAAAAAGTTGACATTTTACTACTTAAATGCAAGTAAATGTTCATTTCCTTGAGAATTGTATGACTTATACATTAACCCAAGTGTTCTGTTTCAAAATGTACAAAATACTCTAATGTAAGTCATGATAAAACAACATATTGTGTTAAAGCACGCTTCTCCCCAAATAAGGACCAGTATGCTCCCAATATGGGGATATAACTATTGTACACTCAAACCGACATAAGAACAAATTAATAATTACAAAACAAATTCGGGAAATACCTACATGTGTGTAAGTAATGTATCAGAGTAAATAAAACTTAATTAAACTTTTTCTTGTTGCAAAATATAACAAGTTATGAGACTTTGAACAAAACCCTCCCCATATTGGGCAACTTTCCTCCAATACCAATTATACGAAAATGTTTAGCTAACAACCCCCACACCCTGGTCCAAATTTGTCTAAAATTATTTTACACGTCACAGTGTGTGTTCACATCACACTGTAGAGAAGTGGACATGGAAAATGCATTAAGAAGGAAAAAATAAAGTAGACGCAGACTATTAACAATCAAACACCTTTCATAAATACATCTTACCTCTAATATGAATATTGTAATTTAGGTGTTACAGTGCGAGTACCAGTAGTTACTTTTAACATATACCTGATACTGTACCAATTTTATTTGTTATGTCTAGGACCCAGGGGTCATCCGCCTGTGACACCAAGGAAGCAGATATTAACATACATCTGGTTTGTTGGTCACCAAGCTTTTTCATAAAGAGACGTTACTGATAGTTTCGATCTTGGTCGGTGTACACTATTCAGGATTATTACAAGAATGAGTAATTTCCTGTGCACACTGATGCCACACGTTATCAAATGCCCAGAAAGAGAAGAGAAAGCTTATACCATGAGGTATTACGAAAACAAAATTGGATTTCCTAGAATTTGGGGTAAACAATAGTATTTATATAATATAACATAGGCTTATATTGCAAATCAAATGAACTCAGTTTTACTCAGGATTTTTGTTTTAGTCTGTGAAATGTCAATAAGGCTTAAATATCATTCTGGTATGTGTACATATATGTATATATTAGCTTGCAATGGTCCTTACTTTTTTTTTGTTATATCAATACAATACATAATGAATAGGCCTACATTACTTTTGGTTGATGGTATGATGCAGTAAGGGCGTTATCAACATTCAAATAATTTTGTATTTAATATTTTTGAAACGGGTTAACAGTTCCCCTATGTTAAATGAAACAAACCCTGTAAAATATTTCGTGATTTTAATAATAAAAATAAAATTTTTTAATTTGGTTTTTTTAAATCTCTAAGCAGTTTTACAATTTGTTGATAACGCCCTTACTGCAGAACACCATCATGCATACTTTGTGACATTGTATTGCATTTAATTAATGCTGTATTGTTTTGTGAATTAATTTCAGGTTCTATTTACGCTACACACATTCGTGTTGAACATCCAGGGATTCGAAAAGCTTCATAAACAGGAACAAGGTAAATGAGAAAAGACAAAATCCTAGACATTTTCACTGGATACCCTGGTTCAGTCCACGATGCTAGGGTTCTTAGAAATTCACCACTACTTGATGATTTGCCACATTTGTGTCAAGGAATATTTTATGAATAGACTGTCATATTTTAAAATTTGAAATGAATCATTAAATTCAAATTCACAAAAACCAAATGAAATGAAAACTAAATCATTTCAGTGTTGTACACGTTTAGGTGTACCATGTAGATTAATGTAGTACAGTAAAAGTCCCGATGTTCCATGCCTTTTTTCAAGACAATTTTTTACGTAAAATAATTTTAGCAGCTAACTGCTATGATTGTGCCACACAACATACATATAGGATGAAAGTTTGAACCGACCTTTTCGCATCCTTTTGAGCACAATTTCATTTAAAGTAGTTTTATTAATACTGATTTTTGAAATAGACTCTGCAACTGCACAGAAGTTCAGTATTGACGGAGTGCATGTCGTGGTGGAGGAGTGTATTTCCATGCATGACTTGGTCAAATTCAACATCTTGCAGTTCTGCCTTGTATATCAACTTTTTGTCCAGCAAAACACAACTGAAATGAATCCCATTAGTTATTTCATTACGATTTTTAGAATGCATCTTCTTAATTTATTTAAATGTTTTAGAAACATGTGCGCTGAGTGTACATCCTAAACAGAACAAATAAAAAACAACAAACTTAAAGAAAAAAGCACTGTTGTCGCTTGCATTTTCCATAATGACTAAAACAACATTTTTGCATAGCTATATGACAAAATCTATATATAGCTCACATTGATATAAAACTATCTTAGGGCCCTGTAGTGGACTTCGGTAAGTTCTTCCCTGTCTGAAGTTCCATAGTTTCAGCGGTACAATAAAATTATACACTATGCGAATGTGTCCGAGTCTCAAATTGAAAAAATAGCTCCAGACAAGTGGTACCTTTAGTATTGTTTCAAAAAATCACCACTAATCTGTAAGTTCATTGTAAAAATTTTACTTTTCAGTCACAGTGCATTAGCCTCGTGGCAAGGATTGCCTTCACCCCCTCCTCGTAATTCCGCGACCCCATCAACCTTTCATGAAACTACCTTGCTCCGGTCACCTTAACCACTTCCCGCCCCAACTCATTCCATTCCTTTACCGTTCTGACCATCATAGTGTTTATTCCTCTCTGTCCTCCTACTGACCCTCTGTATTTTTCACACATGATCTCCCTTTCCCTTGAATTAAATTCTCTGTATCTTGTTTCCCATTTGTGCCCACCCTCCCACCCCTCTCACAACCATGAACATCCTTTCCAGCCGCTCCACTTTTCTCCTCTCCTGCAGTGTTCTCCACCGCAGACCTCTCACTATTGCTGATGGTCTGAATTCCTCCTCTCTATCCCCTTGTGTCCTCCACTTATTTGTAACCCACCTAGCAGCCCTCCTCTGCACCTTCTCCATCTCCACCCCTCCTAAGTATGTAACACTGTGTAAGCTTGTCTGGCAAACATATACAGTCAGATGCACATAATCAACGACCTATCGTGAGAATGGTAATGTTAAATTTTATGGTGTTAATATTTTCAGGAAATTTGCTCCGGATTCTGAGTCACATATTTCAGCTAGTTACGTTGACATCAATACAACACAATGGAGCGCAGGACCGATTGAACATTCATAAACATTGTATGAATGTTCTTTGGTGGTTACTTAATGGACATTCATAAACACTTAACTTAACCTTTTTCACATTTTGATTTTTTTTAAACATATGGCCTATTTGTCGCTTAATCGTAATTAGTTCCTAAAATGTTTTATTTAAATAATTTTAAAATTCGACTTTTGGGGGCGCACAAATCACTTAAGGGTGCTGTCTACCGCAATTTTCGTCACCATTTTTTATTTAAACCAGATATTTTTTTCTTATTTTAGACACAAAATGCGACTAAATTTGGCTCTTATGAAATTTTTTTATCTCTCATAGTTTTCACGTAGTAGCTTGTTGAAATCATATTTTGCACGTTTCCATTTTAACGTCACTAAAACCAACAGCTATACAACACCCAAAGTAATCACAGTGGATAAAGACATTGCATGCTACAGTGTCATGCTCATAAAAATTAAGAATAAAAATTATTTGTATTTAAAAAATTATTGCATTTTTCAGTTACAGCAATTTTTTAAATAGAACTAATTGGATATACCGTACTGAAAGAGTGGAAACATCCATGTTAAACTCAAGTCGCAGAAAGCAGGTGACTTTTGTACAGCTACGGAGTGCCTGCAGCAAAAAGTTCCGTACCTGGTGAAACTGGAACTGAAGTACGCATGCAGCACGTCACTTGCTTTCATCTCTTTCTAGTTTTTTTTTTTTTTGCTTGACTCTCTGCCAACGTTGACCAGTTTTTTCAAAGAGTAAGATAGGTTCGCTGAATGAATGGGCAGCACGGACGATGATCACATGACCTTGGTTCGTGATGCTCATTCGTGCAAGCAATTCTACCCACTCCCGCAGGTGTAAGGAACAGGATAGTAATGTGTGATGTTCAGGATAATTCACCACAATACACATCCATACGTATATACTCCAATTTATTTATTTATTAAATAAGTTAAAAATAAGAGCCATACTTGCTTCTTATTTATTTACCAGTCTGTGGTCAAGGAAAGCCAAGCCATTCGATCTGCTTTCTTTATAAGTTGCATTTCTACCATGCACGTATTATTCAGACGATATACCTGCATTTCTATACTGTCGGTAGGTTATAGTATTATGTTTCTAAACAACTAATAAACACGTCATTAAGTTACTACAATTAAAAATACTGCGAAAAAAATCCAAAATCCAATAAAGAAACAAATGGGGAATGAAGTTATGCTAACATCTCCTTTAAAAGGGAGGGGGAGTCCTACCCAGAAAAATTTGGATTTCAGGGGGCAAAATAGTGCTATTTTAGTAGTTTTCTACTGTTGAATCCCCCCCCTCCCTAAATCCGCCACTGAATGTACAGATAACATTACAGATAGTGGAGTCATATTTGCAGCCAATACACACATTTCCTAATGTAAAGCAATGTTTTTTTTGTTCAACATTCCAGAACTTGAAATAATTTTATATTATGTAATGGAACGAATGGAAATGTCATTCTGTTACTTTTAGGGTGATATTTTTTCATAGGACTAATTTATACTACAGAGTTCTTGTACGGGTGTATGATACAGTGTAGCTTAATCAGGAATATATGCATCATAGCACTATGTGATGGTGTCATAATTATTATTATTATGCTTTCTTGAAACTGCTAACAGGATTCTTAATAAAGTAAAACTCTGTTAAAAAGTTCCCATCTTACACGTTTTCGTCCGTGATAAGATTGGAGTATGTTTATCACTGATATAACTACTTATATTGCATATTTACACCACTAAGAACTTTTCCTTATTAATAAGTTTGAATTTACCAGTCCTTTCAAAAACTTCTTAATTTACAGTATATGGTTCGGCATGCATGCTTTACACAATGTCTGAGTTCTTAAGAACTCAAGCGAAAGACATTAAAAAAACTTGCAACTCTAAAGCTATTATATAATTGCTGTGTGCACTTGGTGAGGTAGACTGCGCATAAGGTGTCGATGCAAGGCAGATGTCTTTCTCACCCCCTCCAACCATGACGACAGAACAAGGCAGTTGTGTATCTTCCCCCTCCTCCTCATAAATTCCGTCTGGCAACTCCCTCCCTTTTCACAAATTCCACACAGGCTCCCGCCACGCACGCTTCCAAATGTGCGCTGCAGCTCTGTCTTAAGATATTTGGGTAGGCTGTATTCTTTACTTATTTTCGAAATTCATGCTAAGAAATTTGTTTATAATTTTCATCGTATTTGAACCTGACAACGCTGATACCAGATAGGCTAGGAACTTTTATTTCAACTTGTATGCTATTTTTACCAAACAAGAATACTAAGCTTATCCCGACTTTGTTTAAACGTAGTATTTGTGCAGACAGCTGGAAACTACTCCATTAGCCGTACAGACACATCAGTGTTGTCATTGGTACAATAATTCTCGTATTTGTATGAGGTTTTTTAATATTCTTTCATGATGTACAATATAAAATTGCTGTTTTACAAGAATTTTAAGATGAGAGAGATTTTAACCCTTAAGATTTCGTGAAATGCTGGTGCGCAAAAACGATCGCTGGTCACACAGGTGCTAGTTGCCGCTGTAAAAGGTACAGATAATGGTCGCCAAATTTTTTGTCAAGGAAAACATCTCGTTTGGCTGTAGTACCTTCAACATACATGAGAATTTTGATGTGTTATGTGAGAATTTTTTCTTCCTTGTACGAGATTTCATTTGATCTGGCAACCCTGGTATATGCACGCAAGCTAGCAGGACTACATTACCCACTCCCCACCTCCACTCCTGACCCTATCCCCCTTCATTTTCGATCACACACCAGTACACCCTCGTATGCTCACAAGCGTTCTCTGAACCATGGCTAGTCGTAGTTTCTGGGTTCGACTGTACAATATTACAGTAGAAATGAACATGCGATGGTGTATGTCTACCATTATACTGGCTTATAAAACACTGAAGCGAGACATTGTGCAAATGAAAATTCAGTTTTCACCTGGCTCAGCAACTTCAATGATAACAATATCTGAACTACTATGATTAATTGATATTTGTATATTTCATCTTGCACAATTCTCTGAGCAAGTTATTATTTTCTCGTTTCAACATGTTGCTCTCTACTCTCTACCTATTTGCCTCCTTTCTTGCTTCAACTAATTCGACAAGATATACATTAATTTGTGCCAATGCTTTTTGTACCTCCAGCAGCACTGAAGTAGTTTTCACTTGTTTCCGAGAAAATTTCAGGCTGCTGACAGGGGTCAGAGAACTAACGCCAACAGAACTAGTTGAAGCATCTTCAGATACTGGCATATGGGTGTCTTCTGCAGGATCAACATCATCTCGCTCAGTATCCATTTCAGTTTGATTACTGAAACAAGAGTACATACATAGTAATCATGTTGGGTATAATTCATACATAGTTAAGAGTTTCCCGACCCAAATTGCAACATTTAGTCTGGTTCCAGCTAGTATATAGCCGAAAAGCCTAGGTACACCCATACTGTGACATAATATTCACAGTTATAGATGGTATTCGTACTTCCTACACGCCAGGGATGATAAATGTAGCCAGCACACTTCATTGAATGACGTGCCACAATTTTACAATATTAGAGGAATACCATCCTCTGCTACCACAAAGTGATGAACTGTAATAGGATGATACCATATTTCCGAAAATGTTGAGAATTAATAATAATTAGGATGGTTTATACAAAGTAACTTTTTAACTCTGATCATAAAGGATAATGTGATGTTCGGTAGTGTTACAACATATTGTAAGCAATAGTAGACGTTTGTATGATGATGAGTTATGTAACTGACCTTCCACATCACTAAAGTTTCCTTACCCCACATTTACAGTATGTACAAATATTAGTACACTTTAACATGACACTTAAGCTAGATTTTGCCATAAGAGTCTCTAGCGATGATCGCTCAGCGATCATCGCAACTGGTCAGATGGAGTTTACATGCATTTTTGTTGCCACGAGCGCCGATCGTCAGTGTCGCTAGCGCCGATCGCGGGCCCGCTTCAGTCACTCGTCCCGAGGCAAATATAATCGCAGTCGCGAGCGATTATTCGTCAAGGACGGTACGCTGCTCATTGTCACATGTTGCATCATGAGTGGAAATAACAAAACGAATCTCAAGCTTAATTTTTCCGCTGAAGAGAATGATAAATTGATTGAAGCTGTGGCAATACATCCGGCTATTTATGACCTACAACATTCAAAGACCAGGTAGCAAAGGATAATGTATGGATAAACATCGCAACAATAGTGGAAAGATCAGGTGAGTAGTATTTCTATTTTCATTTGGTTTTTGTTTCGATATTATAATTTGTTTCGTATAACGCGAATAAATTGTTTTTAAAAAATAAAAACACTAAGGCTGTAATTCATTAACTTAATGTATGAAAGTTTTAATACAAACTAATTGTTTTGTATCAATGTCAAGAAACAAGATATTGTGTCATTGAAAAAGATTATGAATTTATATATATTTGTGTGCCAAATATTTTAGTTAAAAGAAAAAAGTTATGGTTGATAAGTACGAAATATAAATTATGACCGATTCTTATGTTGTAAACAGAAGTGTATGATTAAATAAATAATACTAATAACATTTATTAATCAATTTACATATCCCTTTATTTACTGTTATTTTGGTTTAAAATCTACAGTCCGCACCAAAAAAACGTAAAGCCGCGTTTACACCGGAGCTGACAACATTGCTGCCAGCAAAAGCTGACAACATTTACAAAAATCGTACTTTTTATTCCGTCAACATTTGCTGCCAACAATGCTGTCAGCACCGAAAAGTGTTGGCAGCATTTACCCACCAGTAGTCGGTAAAGATCAAAGAATGTTGTCCAACATATGCTGGCAGCAATGTTG
>PNEQ01078219.1:0-11244 GCA_003012365.1 Medauroidea extradentata | reverse complement strand
ATGAAGATAGTCAGTGCTCCATCGTCGCCACAGATCTTGGTGTATCTTCTGCACAAGTCGCCAGCGCTTGACTTGGTTCAAGGACAACTCTCCTAAATCTTGCTCAGGCACTGCAACTAAGGGCTCCAGCGTAAGGAAATGACCCGGGGTAAGAGAGCTCAAATCGTTTGGGTCTGAACTCAGGGGACACAGAGGCCTGCAGTTTAGAACTGCTTCCACCTGGACAAGGACGGTGTAGAACTCCTCAAAGGTCAACAGTTGTTCTCCAATGACTATCCTTAGGGGAGTTTTTACAGATTTTACCCCAGCTTCCCAGAGGCCACCAAAATGTAGTGTAGCAGGGGGAATGAAATGCCACGTTATTCCAAGGGACAAACAAGAGTCTGATATGGTGGTCTGATGGGCCGGTGAAGACAGAAATTGTTGGAGCTCTTTCAAGTGGTTACTGGCACCCACAAAATTGGTGCCACAGTCACTGTAGATGTCTGAAGGGCATCCTCGACGACCAACAAAACGTTTGAAGGCACTCTTTAAAGTCTCTGTCGACAAGTCTGACGCTAACTCCAAATGCACAGCCTTAGTGGTGCTGCACACAAGCAAACACAGGTACGCCTTTAGCAGAGGGGCCTTACGCAAATGACTGGCCTTGATGGTGAATGGGCCTACATAATCCACTCCAGCCCTGCTAAAGGGCTTAACCTACTGGACCCGCATAGTGGGAAGGGTGCCCATAGGGGGTTGACAAGACAAAGGTTTGGCCCTGAAGCACTTAATGCAGTGATGCAAACAGTGTGAAATGGCATTCCTGTCAGACAAAATCCAGAACCTCTCTCGAAGGAGACTCTGCAAGGCTTGCAAACCTGGGTGCTGATGTTGTTCATGATAATGCCAGATTATCAACTTAGTTGGGGAGGAGAGCAGGGTGCTTCTGATAGAATGAAAGATTTGAATTGTGAAGCCTACCACCTACCCGCAACACCCAGTGACTGTCAATGAAAGGACTTGTCTTGCGAAGCTGCGGCGACACACGAATACCCTTCTGCAAAGCTGATAGATCGTCCTTGAATGAAATTGACTGGACATGTTTAATGCACACTTGGAAGGCCCTTTCCATTTCCGATGGGGACATGCACTCTGTCAACCGAGCATCCTGGGGAACACTGGTGTTGTGAGCAAAACGAAACAAATATGCAATTACTTGAAGAAGCTTCGATAAGCGGCTGAAACGAGGGAACAAAGCTGCAAGGTCATCTGCATGCTGCGCTACAAATGTCTGAAGTTTCTGTTCCTGTTGTACAGCAAGATTGGAAGAATCACTTGTCACAGGGCTGGACGGCCACGACTCTACATCCTCTCTCAACCAAAGGGGTCCCGTCCACCACAGGGGGTGTGTCATGAGCTGGGTAGGTAGAAGATCTCGCGAAGCACAGTCAGCAGGGTTATCCTCGGACCTGATGTGCTTCCAACACTCTACAGGAATCAGGCTTTGTATTTCGCTCACCCTGTTGGCGACAAAGGTTTTCAGCTGATGAGGCGAGGTGTTCAACCAAGCAAGCACAATCTGTGAGTCTGTCCAAGCGACCACGGAGGAGGGGGCAATATCACTGTCTAACTCCAAGACTTGTTTCAACAGCCGAGCTAGCAACAGTGCTCCACAAAGTTCGAGACGTGGCAACGACAACACCTTTACAGGCGCTACTTTTGATTTTGCGGCCACCAAGTGTGTGGTAACCGCACAGTCAGGCACAGTGGCACGCAAGTAGATGGCTGCAGCATATCCTATCTCTGAACTATCAGAGAAGGCATGAAACTGATAGAAGCACCCCAGGGACCCTGTAATTAATCGTGGCAGGGCAAGAGATGACAACAGTGGGAGCTCACGATTAAATTGACTCCAGCGCTGGACTATCTCCAAAGGTGGCTGCTCATCCCAACCCATTTGTCTCAACCACAAGGTTTGGATCTAGTGCTTAACGAGAAGAAGAAGTGGTGCGAGCCAACCCAACGGATCAAAGATTCGAGCGGCCGCCGAAAGAATGCTTCGCTTAGTAGCAGGTCGTGAGCTGACTTGAACCTTATAGGAGAATGTTTCTGCAAGAGGATTCCATTCCAGACCCAAAACTTTTGCCACTTAATCTGCCTGGTCATCCAAGGAGTGTGAGTGAAGACGTTCCACGTCTTCAGGAGGTAACCATTTAAGAAGCGCATGCTGATTACTGGTGAACTTCTGCAGCTTGAATCCTCCACTGTCCAGTAGGGCAATCAATTCCTTCTGCATCTCCATAGCAGCTTCAAGTGAAGGAGCGCCAGTAACCACATCATCCACATACACGTCAGATTTGATGACTTTCGAAGCCACTGGAAACCTCTCTGCTTCACCATCAGCCAGTTGTTGTAACGTCCGAAGAGCCAGATACGGTGCTGAGGCCACACCATAGGTAACAGTTTTAAGACGAAAATCCTGAATGGGGCCATCTTCCTAGGGCCGCCAGACTATTCGCTGAAAATCCCAATGCTGAGGATGTACTTGGATCTGGCGGTACATCTGCCGGATGTCTGCAGTGAACACCACGTCATGCAGTCTGAAGGACAGCAACATGCTGACAATGTCCTTCTGGAGTTTAGGGCCAGTCAGCAGAAAGTCGTTCAGTGAGCAGCCTAACGAGCCCTTCGACGATGCATCAAAGACCACTCGAAGCTTCGTGGTGGAGCTGTCTGGCTTTAAGACACCATGATGTGGGAGATAATAGGAGGGCAAAGCAACTTGGGCTGTAGGAATTTTCTCCATATGTCCACTGTCCAGATAGTCCTGCATAAAATTACGGTAAAGATCCTGCAGCTGAGGATTTTTCTTCAAGCGGGCTTCAACACGAAGGAAACAACTGATTGCCTGTGGCCTGGTCACACCAAAAGAGGGCTCCGAGTCTCGAAAGGGCAAGAGGACTGTGTACCTGCCTGCAATATCTCTAGAGTGAGTTTTCACGAAATGGCTCTCACACTTAATGTCTTCACTAGATAAATGTAGACGTTGTGGTAGCTCCTATACCTCCCAAAAGCGTTGCATGATGTCAGGCAGAGAAGGAATGGTAAGGAAAGATAAAATGATTGTACAGCAGGGGGACATCGATGCTCCACTCACCCCATCAATATCCAACCTAGGACAGACTCTAGTGCTACAGGGGAACCATCAAGCTTGTTCCCTTCAAGAGACGAGGAAACAGGTCTGCCCCAATGAGCATATCAATCGGACCTGGCTTGTCAAAAGTTGGGTCAGCCAGGTTGAGATGGGCAACCTTGCTTCGTACTCCCGGTGAGATGTCTACGCTAGGCAACCGATTGGTTATTTGAGGTAGTACAAAGGTGTCAACAGCAAACTGGAGATTTCCTTCGCGTGGAGCTAGCACAAGTGAAGCATATGATTTTGAAACACTAACGGGTGTGTTGGATAGCCCCTGAATAGCCAGATTATCCTTTTTACGAGGAAGTCCCAAGTTCTGAAGACAATGTTCAGTGACGAAGCTGGCCTGACTCGCGGAGTCCAACAATGCCCGAACAGGAACACGAGCTCCAGAAACATTGAAAACATGTACCTGAGCAGTTGACCGCAGGACAGTTGACAGCGAACTAGCAACAGGTGTCACAGCTGTCACAACAGGAACTACATCATCATCGTGTAATGAGGTGCTTGCATCCACGCTTCCATCCTCCTTCTGGGTGTTGACCTTTTCAAAGTGCAGCAACGTATGATGCCGACTACCACATTGCCGACAAGAGGATTTTGACTGACACTGCTTAGATTGATGTGAGGCTGAAAAACAATTAAGGCACAGTTTGTGATCCTTCACAACCTTGTACCGCTCAGTAGGGCTGAGCTGATTAAACTCTGCACACTTGTGGAGTGAGTGAGAGCCCTGGCACACACAACACAGCAACTGAGATCCCATCAGACACTTTGAGGTTGGCCCGCGAATTTGTGTCCACTTAGAAGGCGGTGGTTTCTGCTTTGACGCAGGGGGGTTGGAACCCCTGGATTTACTCGCACCCAGAGCTTCCTGCGCCTTGCAACGCTTCTCCAGGAAAGCTATGAACTCATCCAGAGTGGGAAACTCATTCGTCAATGTAAGCTCCCACTGGGTGCGGAGAGCACTATCCAGACACCTACACATGATAGGAAGGAGGATCAGGTCCCACTGAGCCACAGGTACCTCCAGCGCGTCCAGGACGGAAACATTCTCAGTGATGATGGACAATAAGTTGCGTAATGCCTTGGGACAGTCTATAGATGCGGTGGGTGCTTGCAGCAATGCCTCCACATGCAGTCCATCTACGAGGCGTTTATTTTCGTACCGGTTGGTCAACAATTTCCAAGCCACAGTGAAGTTAGAGCTTGACATGGGTAGCGACTGCACCATGCCAAGCGGCTCACCACGAAAGGAGGTTTTTAAGTAGGCAAGCTGCTCAACTGGCGAAATATCGTGGTTGTCGATAACAAGCATGGAAAACAAATTCGCAAAGTTGGACAAATGCTTGGGATCACCTTCAAAGTGTGGAAGTGATATCTTCGGTAGGGCGACTCGTGAGTGACTATGTTGGCCACTTGAGTGTGAAGGTTTGGCCTGACTCTCAAGGGACTCCACAACTGTCATAATTGTAAAGCATTTTTCCTCAAAATCAACCATTCGAGCTGCGTGCTCAACCACATCAAAGTCACTCAGTTCATCAGAGGCGGCCTCAATAGTCACGTAATCGGCATCGAAGTACTCGCGCAACTTCGGAAGGTCTCGTACAGTAGCAAAGAAGGCAGCTCTCTGCGATGAATCCTCTTCAACACTCAGAGGTAATTCATAAGCCCGCTTTATGCGACGTTCAGTCAACCTAAGACGAACCTGTGCTGACCGTACCTCTGCCATTACAACAAAGAAAGTAGGTAAAACGTGAAAGTGACGCAAAGAAAAACAATGAGACACAACTAACCTCAAACCCCTACTAACATAAGTAGGTAAAACGTGAAAGCGACGCAGCGAAAAACAATGAGACACAACTAACCTCATACCCATACTAACATTGGTCAGCAGACAAAGCGATATGTACGACGAAGGGCAGCAAAACAACTCAATCCAAAAACCACCGAAAGGTCAGAAAATGAACAGATCAGATGAACAGAACACCTCAATCAGAACCACACTGGAACACGTGTTAGACGCCGATGATCTTCCATTGCTCACCGCGCCGATCCTCTTGAAGTGTCCAACAAAGTCAACACTGGATGTGCCGAGCAGAGAAATAAGCACCGAATATGCTTAAAAAACACTAGAGATGAGCACGCGAACAATCACGCGATGCACCGACACGAATATGCACAAACACGTGCTCGAGAAGCACGGAATATGGCCAAAACAAAAATGTACATCACGCACGCACGAAACTATTTACCGAAACCCGGAACGGATCCGGCCCGGAGGACCAAAAATGTTGCATTACCACACGACGGACTGTATCAAGGTCGGATGCAACATCCACAACGAAAAACTTTACCGATATAAGTGAGCCACGTTGAGAGGGCTACCACTTACCGCCATCTTGGTTGTATGACTGGCTGGTAGGCAGGAACACCAGCGCCACAAGCCACAGGCTCAAAACAGGGCTGACTACTTCACAGCAGCATAGGCGGGAGATTCAAAATCCCATGTTCGAAGTTTGTGTTTCTTTCACACATATTCAAGTTTGTTTATACACGAAAACACTTTAACTATGTACACAATTTACACACTCAAAGAGGATGCCTTGTCTCGATCTACTGATACCACAATAGTCTCCAAAACCAAAAATGAATTAGATGAGGATGTTGATCTGCATGTTGTTTGGTAGTCGATAACTTCTCATTTTCTGCAGCTAAACTAAATTTATTTAAACAAGAAAGCTGTAAAGATGTTGATATTGAATTGGTTAAGTTATTTGCTCAACAGGGATGGCCAGATGTCGACAAAGATCCTCCTAGTGTTCTATATTATTATACTTTCAGGCAGGATTTGTTTGTTGTGGATACTTTACCGATGCGTGGTACTAGTGTGGTGGTGCCAAAATCCCTGCGAAAAGAAATGATAGGTCTAATTTATTATTGTCATTTAGGCAAAGAAAAGTGTAAACTGCAAGTGAAAGGTGTCTTACTTTGACCTCACATGTATAACGAAATTGATGCTGTTGTTGGCAGTTGTACTATTTGTTCTCAGTTCCAACATAGGCGACCACAGGAACCATTAATGTTGCGTGATGTTCCAGATCTCTCACGGAAGGTATTGGGTGTTTACATATCTCATTTTAAGGGCAGGGAGTACCTTCTTGTCGACTATTTCAGTAAGTATGTGGAAATTGCGCCACTCGGAGACCAAAGTAGTGAGATTGTCATAACCTTACTAAAGGCAATGTTTGCCCGTGGACAACAGCTCAGTTCTTTTAAGTTTAAAGATTTCTCGAGAGGTTGGAAGTTCGAACATGTTACATCCAGTCCCCATTACCCACAATCTAATGGTATGGTAGAAAGGCATATACAAAGTCTTAAGACAATGTTAAATAAAGTTGCACAGGATGGGAAGGATCCATACATAGCTTTGATGGAACTGAGGAATACACCAATAGATGCTAAAATAAATAAATATCCAAATGAGTTATTGTTAGGCCATCCTGTCAATACATTGCTACTGTGTAATGGAGTGTTTGACCAGAAAGTGAACACGAATATTGATTGGACAATGGCGGGAAAGGCCGCTAGGCTACTAATTACATTTCTCCGCGGACGCGCGGTCACAACGTTTCGCAGACTACATTTGCATCATCAGGTGAGTGGAGGCACACTGAAGTCTATTGTCCAGCGGTGGTTGGTAATCAGTACACCTAGCGGCCAGAGGGCGAACTAAGGTGCGGCGGGAAATTTGAAATGAGGGTTTGTTATCTGAGGTTAAGGCCAGGTGGCTGTCTGGATTTTGTAATGTATTGATGTGCCAGTTCCCAGCGTCTTAATTCTGCTTTCTTTTTGTTTTTCAACTGTGGTACGGCCCTCACCACTCTGGTTGTATAACAGGAATCAAAGTTGGAGTTATGAAGTGCTGCATGTGCAGCAACTGGCTTCTCATGTGGATCAACCTCCGCTCCAGCTATGGCTTTTTTGGTGTCAGCTTTGTGGCCATTCATCCTCTGTCTGAGAGTGTTGGTGGTTAGGCCGATATACTCTGCATTGCAGTGAGTGCACTGTAGCTGGTAGATGAGGTTTTCAGTTGCACAGTTGTAGCTTCCTGGTATGGAGTAGGTTTGATTAGTCTGTCTGCTATTGAATGATGTGGAAGGTTTATGTATTGCACAGGAGCCGCAGCGTGGTTTATTACAAGGGTGAGAACCCCTGGGGATGGTTCTATCATCCGATGTGGTAATGGCTGGCAGTTTGGGGCGAACCAGTTTGTAACAGAGGTTGGGGGGACGTTTGAATACCAGCCTTGGTGGTTTAGTGAGCAAGTTTTGGGTGAGTGGTGAGGAGGCCTTGTGTTTGATTTATTGAACTTGCTATTATCTATTTAATTATTTTCAGGTATTGTTGACACGATTTTGATAAGATATTGTTTGGCATTTTATCGGTATCAGTTTTGAATTTGTTCAATTTTATTTTTAATATTGTTTGTTTAGGCTGAGGCAACTTTGTATTTTAATTTAAATTTAATATTATCATTTGCAGCTTAACTGTTATTGTAGTGTAACTCAGGGCTGGGTGTATTGTTGGCTAGTTCTGTTTTATGGCACAGATGTGCCTACCCAGTTCCTGGAATCGCTATATTTAGATTTTTTACAGTTTTTACTAATACTTTTACTTTTCATGATGTGCACGTGCGCCGCTGCTTGTTGAGTGTGCGAGAGAGACGGTGATATGTTTGCACGGGCTGGCTTAGGCCAACGAAATGTCATGCGGTTCATATTTATTAAAAATTATGTTGTAAATTATTATGTAATTTTGTTTGTTAAAGCAATATTTTCACTTTACAGGTTGTTCAAATGTATAAAGTTTGTAATTTGTTAACTATATTTAATTTAGTTTAAGTTTTCCGTTACGTTTTTAGCTTGGTGCGCTGGGTGGCCGCTAGAGGCGTTGCAGGGAGAGAGCAAGCATCGCGGGGGTCGGTCATGTTTACTTGTTGTCCAGTCACAAATGAAGATGGGTGTTTGGAGCATTTCGCGGGCTGCGTGGGAGCGAGGTGGCGGATTAGCAGCCATGTATACTTAGTAAATTTTTTAGTGCTTTGGTCGCTGAGTGGATGGCTCGTACGTTCGCGAGTATGGTATGTTTGAAATCTTTTAAGTTGTTTGTGGTTGAGTTGTTCTCTCCCGGGAGCGTCAGGCTTTGACAATGGTTAAGACTATCATGATTGAAATCTAAAACTTTCAGTATGTAAAGTTGAATTTTTAAAGTTATTTAATAAAACAGTCACGCCAACAAGATTTAATTTTTTGAGTAGACTACAGCAAATATATTCTTATGGACCACTATACGATCACAAATGGCCACTACCAATAGTGTGAGTAGCTTCATTCAAGTTTAGACTGCAGACGCGTTACAGTGTGAACAAAATATACAAAAGTCAAGTCAGGTTGCTAAGTACTATTATGTGTACAAACGTTTATGAAATTCAGGCCACTAGTTCAAAGGTTTTTGGGGTGGGGGAACACAAACACACAAAAAAAGAGAGAGAGAAAGAGAAAAGAGAGGAAGAGAGAAAGAGAGAGAGAAAGAGAGAGAGAAAGAGAGAGAGAGAAAGAGAGAGAGAAAGAGAGAGAGAAAGAGGGAGAGAACGAGAAAGAAAGAGAAAGAGAGAGAGAAAGAAAGAGAGAAAGAGGGAGAGAACGAGAAAGAAAGAGAGAAAGAGAAAGAGAGAGAGAAAGAGAGAAAAAGAGGGAGAGAAAAAGAGGGAGAGAGAAAGAGGGAGAGAGAAAGAGAAAAAGAGGGAAAGGGAAAGAGAAAGAGAGGGAGAGAGAAAGAGAGAGAGAAAGAGAGAGAGAGAGAGAGGTGATCACATGTCTACTTTTTCATTCGGAAAGTAGACTAAAAAACTGCAAATATGTAGTAGGTACCTTTATTCAAGTCTGCAGTAACAAACATGAAAACGTGACTAACTTGCAACAAATTTTCCTGCATCACATCACAAACTATATCTTTCTTGCAGAATTTTCATCTGTATATGGCAGACGTACATTTCTATTTTGTCTTGCGAGAATTTGTTAAAACTTGTAGCAGCACATACAGTTGCTTCATCTTTTGTGGCACTTGAGTTAACAGATGAAGTTTTATTTGCACAATTAGGCTACTTGACAATATCTTTGGAATTATTTTCAAAATTAATGATTCTGCTGGAGAGACAATATTGCACATCTTATACAATTTAATTCATTTCCCCACTGTATGCAACGTTGTTGTTTACAAATTGATCTATCCGGCTGGGACGTAGAGGTCACATGTTTAATGATAAAGAAGGCTAATTTAACATATAAAATGAATGAGATTTTTTATTAGTGAAAATCACTGAAATAATGCAAAAGGAAATTTTATGCTGACATGCAAAATGTAATTGATAATGAAGTTATTTTAATTTATTTGTGCTTGTCAAAATCCTGTGAGAAATGTTTTTAGTGTGATTCAAATGTAAATGTGCACTTGCAAATGTTACACAAGAGTAAACAGGATTCTGACCATAAATTACAGTAAAACCCCGCTCGTACAGCACTCGGTTCGTACGTAAAGTTCGCTTGTCAGTACAGATTTTCGCGAACAATGAAAGAATAAAATGGAAAAAAAAAAAAAAAAATACTAATTTTAGTACCCGTAACTGAAAATTAATCGCATAGATGTATAAAACGCTGTTATAAGTCGCAATATGTATAAGCAATATAGGTGTATGAGCTCAGCCCCCAATAATGTGTTTCACAACGAAAACGACAAAAATTCATTAAGAAACACTGCTGCAGGCACGCAAGCTGCAGAGCGCGAGCTGGGTCACTGACCTGCCGCCAGCTGTTTAACAGAGCGGCATCTGCGAGATGCGCCACGTGCTGCTCACCATAGCTCATGCTACACCCATAGCAGCCACTGCCAGCCAATGTCAGCACTGGGTGGGCGTCACAAGCGACAAAAAATTGTAACTTTGCCATTTTCCTTTTCTTCTCTCCCCACGCCAAACAACTGTACCATTCATCTCGAGGAATTACTTGCTATGGGTACGTTTTCGATTACCAGTACCATGTCATCGTACCAGGCCAAAGGCCAGGTGGAGTTGCGCCTGGTCGCGGCAGGTGTTCACAGTGTGTGTCAGTGGCAGGTGTACACTGGTTGGTAATGGCAGATGTGGGGTATTTGAGTGTGTGTGGCAGATCAGTGACGGCGGCAGGGCATGTGTGAACTTGACACCGATGCGCGACACCTGCCATCCCGGCCGCCGCACGGCCATCTGCCAATGCAGGACACATGGCTTTGCTGCCCCCTCCCTCTACCTGGGCATGAAGAAGGCAGTCTGGAAGCAGCGGTCGCGACGGACGGAACAAGAGAGATGTGGTGCGCTTCGGGACTCTGATTAGTCCAGCGAGAAACGTATCGCGCGTGCGCAACTATCTGGCCCAGTGTTTTACTTTGTTTTGCATTTGGAACTGGCTTGCTTAAGGCCCTAGGGTATGGGGGTGTGGACCGCCCCATAAGTGTCCATGTAAGGTGTAGTTTTGGGTACACGTCGTTTGTCCTAAAATCGTTTATCCTAATTTTAGGACAAACACTTTTAGGACAAATGATTTTAGGACAAATGCTGTTTAGGATAAACGATTTTAGGATAAACAACTTTAGGACAAACGATTTTAGGACAAATGACTTTAGGACAAACAATTTTAGGACAAATGTAGTTTAGGGCAAATGACTTTAGGACAAACGAAATTAGGACAAACAATTTTAGGACAAATGAATTAAAAAACTTAAATTTAATTTTAGGATAAACGAAATTAGGACAAACTACTTTAGGACAAATGACTTTAGGACAAACACCTTTTAGGACAAATGACTTTAGGACAAACAAAATTAGGATAAATGACTTTAGGACAAATGATTTTAGGACAAACGAAATTAGGACAAACGATTTTAGGACAAACGATTTTAGGACAAATGATTTTAGGACAAACGAAATTAGGACTAATGGTTTTAGGACAAACGATTTTAGGACAAACGAA